>JAURVB010000800.1:0-104322 GCA_033002965.1 Piper betle
CATGCATTGCTAGGACAGCATCAGCGGCGTTTTATTGCATCCCTTCGATATCGGGCCATTTAGCTGTGTTTTCTATACGTTTAATAAAACTACAAGGATGAGATCCCTTGTTGGTTTTTGGATTAAAGCTCTAAAAATGTATAATACAAGCCTCTCTTCCCTAAGCCTATTATATAAGTACGCGCATTTTTACAAATTTCATGAATAAGAGAATGAGTGGTAGGAGATATGTATGGACCGCACTAGTACTCCTTCAAACCCTAAGATAGTGTGATGTATGAGGGTACTGCGTAATGCAGCATATTTTTGGGATTTGTGGCACTAACTTAACTGTTCCTTTTACCACTGAGTACCGTTGTAAAACCCACGATTCGAGTCAAGATTTTATATTTAGAATCGGTCGGTTCGATCGTTATTTTCGAGTTGAATATATTTCAGAACACGTGTACTAGAAGCTGATGCCGATCGCGTGTATGAGCTATGACGGGTCACGCGTACCCAAGTATATGATGATAACGTCATGAACACAGCAGAAAAGAATGAGTTATCAGAATATATGAGAGTATGCAGTTATTTTTTTATTATTTATATATAGTAGATCGTAGAATTAGTTTTAGGCCGTTTACCGCGTTAGGACGCGTTATGGGGTAGTTTGGGTGGGTTAATAGTTATAGAGCATATCATTATGATGTTTTGGTGTTTGTTTGATTTTATTGAGATTTTTCCTGATTTTTTAAGGATTTAATACGACTTAGTTATTATTCTTGACTCGAGCCGGACACGAGTCCAAGTATTATTTACGATATTGCCACCCAGTTATTTTTCTCACCCCCTACCTTTTCTTCTTCATCGCCCAAACCCTTGCCCTGACGCTGCCCCCATGCAGCGTTGTCACCGCTCGCCGTGGACGCCACCTTGCGGCAGATCGGTGCCGCCTAGCCCCGCCACGGTGTTGCCATGCCGCCCCGACCAGGCCTGGCCACCATCTGGCCGTTGCAACCCGAGGAAGCCACGCCTTTGCGCCGCGCTTTCCATCGCCAATCGTGCCGCCGGAAACCGTTGCCGCCACGATTGAGTGGTCGCCTCAACATCCTTGACCCTCCAGCGAGCTTCCCCGATCATATCGAACCCATCGCCGCCCAGGCCGGCTGGATTTAGTTCACCCACCACCGACCACCTGTATTAGCCATTTTCTGGCAAGCCGCCACCTCCGCTGACCATATCGACACCATAGACGTGTCTGTCTTGCCTAGCTGGTTCCACTGGTACCCAATATGACCCCTACTCAGCCAGTAGACGGTGTCGGTGATCGTTGCCGGAAAACTGTCGGAAGTTGTCGGAAAACCACTGAAATCTACTGGAAAACCACCGGAATTTGCCGAAAAACCGGATTCACTGGATCTTCCATGGAGCTCATCTAGTCGATCCCGATCAAACTTCGGACACCGACGATTGCTGAATTTAAGCTCCGAGACGCGCGACGAAACCCTAACCGTTGCCGATTGCCGATGAGGTGAGGTATAATTACCTCTGAGTTAATTATTTAAATATGATGATGGCATAGCATGCTAGGATTGATTAATGACTAATGTTACTATGGATGAAGTGATAAGTTACATGATGTGATTAATAGTACATGGAGGATAAGTGATCTAATGAGGTAAAGTAAATATGAGTATGCGAATCGAGTAATGACGTAAAAACACAGTAAAATTTGTATGAATAGGATTAGCTAGAATTATTTTTCATACTTACGATTATTTGATTGTTGATTATTGATGATTCATTGAGTTTGATGCATCATTTAGTTAGTGGGCGTTAGTACTTAGTTTAGATGTGTAGGTATGGAGTAGGAGCTCGCCGCCTAGGCACGATGACACGCTTGGAGCTTCTATAAGGTCTGTTTAGGACTCGTCTCTGTTTTACGTCTCTTCTATTGTATGTTTGATTTTATTGTTTGTAGGACGGGTTAAGTGGCGTTCTATCGGATCCCACTTAACTCGGGCCATTTAACCGAACAGTTTTCCGGATTAATAACCCTCGAGGATGAGATCCCTCGAGGATGATTTCGAAAACAAGATCCACCACAAGTTGCCTTCGGGCCTATTATATAAATCCTTCCCAGGCCTATATATATAATTTTATCGAGTTTTCAGTGAGACGAGAGATGGAGAAACCGACTGCACGTACCATGAGCGGATGCCATGACAGTCAAAGCGGGCTCTGGATTAGTGCAGCAGACTGTTCCATTCCCGAGGGATCCTGACAACTCCGTGTTTGAGTTCCTCACACCCGGAGAACGTGGAGGTTTACGGGTACTGTTTAGTACAGCGCATGTCCGGACTTGTGGTTTAAAGGGTACTAAAGGCGACTGCCTGAGAGTACTTGGCCTTCGTGCTCAAGGCCAGGAGAAATATGGAGGTAAGGAGAGGGCTTAGGATTTGAGACCAGAAAATGAAGTAAGAAAATGCCGAGAGAGGCATCAGCAGCAACAGATCAGTCAGTTCGGGATGCTACCGGGTCTGCAGCCCAGTGGCTCCTCAGTAGGTGCCCTTCAGAGTGTTCACGAGGAGTATCTGATATTTTCTTTCATATGAGAGTTTGCTCTCATAGCCAGCTTGTTATAGTTATTTTATTTTCCGGACCAGTAACACTTGTTACTGACGTGTTTTTATACTATATGTAGGTAATAATCACGAGTTGGAGGAGCCAGCTTGGACGGAGGAGCACTGTTGTCGCTTGCACACATGTCAGTCGATAGAGTGGTTAATATTTTGTTTATAATGTTATTATATTGTGAATGGTGTGACTAAATGCTTGAGACATGATGATGTGACATGATTAAATGCTAAGACAGGATGACATGTTGTGATTAATTGTTAAGACATGATGACAGTAATGTGAAACATGAATAGATTGCGCAGCGGAAGTGTGGTGGGTTGAGACCCAAGCTTAGAGTGAGTAAATTGTATATTAGATTGTGTGAATAAAGTTGCTTGATATATAGATATATATTTGCATATATGTTTATATATATTATTTTGACAGAGTGACCCTAATTGCACTTTTAGGGGAGACTCTTGTCCGTTTTATTTCAGAATTTTTATTGATTTTGGTCGTAATTATATTGGTGTGTAAATTAGTTTGCATGTCATCCATGTAGTATCATGTGAGGATTCTGTGCATTCATCCATGCATGACGAGTAGTATCTTCATCTTAAGACGCCGAGATTAGATCCGCACGAGTTGGGTTCGGGTTAGCCGACCTAACTGGGGCCTGTAACATGCCGTAGAGGGTGATATCATGATATGAAAAACGTAAGGGCGTAAGTGTTGTATCTATGAATATGATTATGAGCCGTGCATGTGAGTCGACACTTGATTAAGTATGTTTACTTACCGCCCAGTGTGAGGCAATCTTGAAGTTACATAAGTTTTCGTGGGTAATGGAATACCCATTTGCTAGTTTGTATTAGTTATTTTTCAAACCAGTAACATTCGTTACTGACATTTTTCATATAATATATGTAGGTTTTGCAATCTTGAGTCGACTTTGGTGGGAGGACAGATAAACGCTACACACACTTGAGCTCAACGCAGTTATTTGCTTGCTTACTTTTATTTATGTTCGATGTGTTTTGACGTGTATTTAATGGTGTCTTCCATTCTTATGACACCAAGAAGGTTGTTTCGATCTATTTTATTGATTGAGTCATACTGACCAACAACTTTAAATATGACTTGACTCGATCGCCAACATATCTGATTTGGTTCTTTAGTGAACCGAAATCGGGATGTTACACGGTGGTTGTTACGAGAGGGGTTTTGGAGAGGGAGAAGCTATCGTCGGACCAGCAAACGCTTTGCTGTTGCAAGGTGGTGGTGGCATGGCGTTTTCTAGTCTGGAGCCAAATTCAGGTAGCTGCTGGCAGAACTTGGTCATCCCTCGACCAGATCTGGTCGTTCCTCAGCCAGACCCTGATTGGCCGTCCCTCCCAATGTCAACGCTCCCAACCTTCCCACTCACTGCCCTCGACCTCGATCTACCGCTGCCGCCGGTCGTGGCCATAACTTGGCCACCGGCAGAGGGGTGGAGGATATTGTGTTTTTTTTTGTTTGCTTTCACTCAGATCTGGGTCATCTTTATGATCGGACGACCCAGATTAGAGCTTGGGGAAAGAAATTATTCTTGCCCTGGGCTTATAAAACTTTACCCCTCTAATAGTGTGTGTGTGTGTGTGTGTGTGTGTGTGTGGGAGAGAGAGTGCATGTGTCAAGCCTTAAATTTGTTGGGTTAGTCTCACATTAGTTTTGGGGGTTATTGATGACTTGTATAGAGGCTAATGAGAAAGTTGTATTCTCCAAGAACGCTTTTCGATTAAAAGAAGTCAAGTCACTTTTGCGTGCCCAGAGTAAAGTGACCTCAATTTACACATGATAGTTTATAAACTAGGATCATAAGATTAATTACATGAATATACATAATTAACAATAATTAATGAAGTAAACATAAAAATTTTGTGGAAATAAAATTAACTATCGATTATTTCATTATATTACCATAGATTATCCACTACACATGTCCATTTGTTTCATTATATTACCATGAATATCCACTATATATCTCCATACATATGATTAAAAAATATCTATCAAAGTACCTACTTAGCAAAAGTCTACTAAACTATTAAACTAGTAAATAAATAAAGCAAAATCCTAATAAACTAAGTCCTTCCTACCTGTCGCTCCAAGGCATCTAAAGAACTGCATACAAGCAAACTTATCCGGTAACTACCCACCTGTTCCAAGCCACGAGCCAATGTTACTATATGAAATAAAATGCTCTCATAAATTAATTTTTCTATTAATTATCATAAACTTATCCCACTGCCATGCAAACAATCTAGAGAAAAGAATAGTCCAATAACAGAGTCCTCCAATCTGTCCCGACTCTACCCATCCTTCCATGCGCATACCTACGGAAGCAATTCCGCGTTAGTGATGAAAACACTAAGTCATATAATTACAAGAAAAAATTAATATATTCCACAACATCATTAATTCGACTTTTAGTGATTATGAGCCTATACTGAGCTCTTAATGTGCTGGGAGGGTGGCCGCCCATCCAGCTACAATCCCATGTATGCGCACACACACTATGTGGGCCATGGTCTATAGTTGCCGATATTTGCCATTGACGCACCCACTTGGTATCACAAATACATAATGAACCGTCTTGCACCACTACGCCCTATCACCCCTTTCGGCATGGGGACAGGTATTTAATCTTTCAAGAATTTTAAGGGTGTTGTCCTGTGTCGGACTGAGTCAATTCTTTAACCCTAATTGCACTCGACACATGGTGGTCGAATGTGGGCTTAGGCCAACTAAGGCTCCCAAATATGAATATATAACATTTCGAGTAATTATATGAACGTGGAATTTTGTTAAGGCCTACGACACACGATCATAATATAAATGAAACTTTCATAAATCTTCCCTTTGTAAGCTAAATGTGCTCACAAACTATCAAGTTGATGTTTTATTTACCGTCAATAGAATTCTCATTTATATAGAATTCAAGAAGTTACTACATTAGATTTTATAGAAAAGAACGTAATCACACATAATTATATCATTTTTCTGATAACGAAAAGTCAAAAAAATTGATTATTGAATTAATGTGAAAAAGTCCCAATCTAAAAAATTTAGTAAATAAAACTTATTTAAAACCATTGTACTAGTACTCTAAAGGTTATAATTGATAATTTATTATATTGATTTTTAAGAATTAATTTATTTAAATATTATTTATGGTTCGTTCTAAGATTTACAAAACCCACACAAAATAACTTAATTATTCTTTTTGGGGTTTTACACATCTGCTCAGTACTAATAACAGTAGCGAGTCAACTACTTACATATACACTAAACAATTAATTAGAGAAAAATAAGACAAATCTACAGTTGAATAAACAAGGTAAAAATTGAGATACTAAATGTGATGCAAGGATGAATGCACAGAATCATAACATGCTACTATATGGTTGACATGCAAATTAATTTACACAAAAACAAAATAATTCTGACAAAATCAAACAAATTCCAAAAATAAAACAGACATAGTCTCCTCTAAAAGTGCAATTAGTGGTCACCTTGTCAAAAACAACATATACAATACATATCTATATATTAAACATGTTCTTCAAACAAAATTATAATCTACTGTATAAATCACTTTGAAACTTGGGTCTTGACCCACATGTGCATTATGTTCACATTTCACATCAAATCATCATGTTTTGTATTTAATCACATCATTTCCAGTATATAACATGTAAACAAAAACATTAAATATTCAATCATCTAACATGTGTGTGCAAGAGACATCACTGCTCCTCCGTCCAAGCCGGCATGTCCAGTATTTAATCCTCACCTACATATATATAAAGAAAAATGTCAGTAACGAGTGTTACTAGTCCAGAAAATAACTATAATCAAACTGGCACAGGAGAGCTGACCATCTTGTTGAATAAAAATCTCATATACTTCCTCAAAAACTCTCACAAGGGTAATAATGGGAGTCGTCGACCTCAGGCGACAGCATCCCCTTTGCATATCATTCTCTTTCAAAATCATTCTCTTTCCTTGGCCATTTCATCTATCTCATGCGTGACAAATTCAATTTTTCTCTTCCGCCCTCTACATCCTCCGTATTACTCCTGGCCCTGAGTACAAGGGCCGAGTACTCTCAGGCATGCGCCTTCAGTACCCTTTTTCGCCACAAGTCTAGACATGTGCTGCACAGCACTACCTGTAAACCTCCACACTTCTTTTGGTTTGAGAAACTCAAAGGTAGAGTTATCAAGATCCCTCGGGAATGGAGTGGATGCTCACCAGTTCCAAAGCCCACTTTGACAAGCACACACCCTATCTCAAGAAGTGGTCGTCGGTTTCCTCCGTCTCACATCTCACTGAAAACGCGAAAACTACTTATACATAGGCTTGGGTAGGGAATTTAATAAGATAGACCCAAAGGCATAGTGAGATGGATGTGAGTTTCAAAAACATACTCGAGAGATCTCATCCTCGAGGGTTATTAATTTGGAAATACGATCGGCTAAATGGCCTGTATGGAGTGGGATACAATAAAACCACCACTCGACACATCCTCTTTCCTATTCTAAACAAAACACGATAGAATGAGGCAGTAAATAGAGACGAGTCCTAAGCAAACATGGCATAAGCTCCAAGCATGTCCCTCAGCACCTAGGCGGTGAGCTTCTGCTCTATCCCTACACATCAAATCTAAAAACTAACGCCCATTAACTAAATGATGCATCAAACTCATCATGAACATCACACATACAACACAATTATCATTTAAACAAAACATGATAGAATGAGGTAATAAATCGAGAGCGAGTCCTAAGCAAACATGGTATAAGCTCCAAGCATATCCTCGCACCTAGGCGGTGAGCTTCTGCGCTATCCCTACACATCAAATCTAAAAACTAACGCCCACTAACTAAATGATGCATCAAACTCATCATGAACATCACACATACAACGTAATCATCAGTTGACAACAATCAAGCAATCATCAATGTAAAAATATTTCTAACTCATCCTATTCATGCTAATTTTATTACATTTCTAAGTTACGTTGCAGTCAATTAACATTCTTAATTTTAATTTACATAATTAGATCACTAACATTCATTCACTATCAATCAAATCATGCAACTTATTACTTCATCCATAATCAGGCATTAATCACAACAATTAATCAATCCTAGCATGTTGTGCTAATAAATATCAATTTCAAATAATTAAATCGGAGGTAATTATACCTCGTATTGTTGGCAATTGGCGATGGCTAGGGTTTTGTCGCGCATTTTAGAGCTTGAATTTGGTGCTCGTCGGCGTCCAAAGTTTGATCGGGTTCGACTGGATGAGCTCGGTGGAATTCCAATGAATCTGGTTTTCTAGTAGGGTTCCAACAGTTTTCCGACGGTAATCGTCGATGGCGTCTACTGGCGGGATAGGGGTGGTATTGGGTTTCGTTGGCACCAGCTAGGCGAGCCCGATGCGTCTACATCATCGACACGGTCGGTGGAGGTGGCGGCTCACCGGAAAGTGGGAAAAACAAAGACGGCAGCGATGGGTGAAGAAATCTGGCCGATGTGGGTGGCGCTGGGCTCCACTCTAGTTGGGGAAGGTCATTGGAGGGTCAAAGGTGTTGAGGCGACCACCGGATTGATGTGGCAACGATTGCCGATGGAGGGATTGATGACGAAGCGTAGCGTAAGGGGACCTGGCGACGGTCGGGGCGCTCTTGGCGGTGACAATCGTCGACAGGGCAGCGTCTGTGGCGGCGACAAGCAGAGGGGTGGCGTAGCAAGGGTTTGGATGGGGATGGTGTCAGCGGAAGAGGAAATAGTTGGGTGGCGATATCATAAATAAAACTTGACTCGACTTCTTCTTGAGTCAAGAATAATAAGTAACTCGTCATAAATCCTAAAACAAATCCAGAAAAATAGGAAAAAATCCCATAAATTATAATACAGACCACAACATCACAATGACATGCTCTATAACTATTAACCCATCTAAACTACCATATAACGTGTCCTAACGTAGTAAACGACCTAAACCTAATTCTACGGTCCACTATATATAGAAAAGAATATAAACTAGTATGCTCTCATATATTATGATAACCCATTCTTTTCTGTTGTATTCATAACACTATCATCATATACTTGTGCACAGATGTAAAAACCATGATTTTTATTACAAGACTCGAACCTAAATATTATGAAATAAATATAGATGAACCAATATGGTTGGTTATCAAGTCGACCGGTCATGGTTCGACTTAAGGTTACCTAAAAATACCTATTCATGAATGGATGATGGGGTGTGAGAATTTAATTAAGGGGACGTTGAACCTAGGAAATACCAATGCATGATGGGGTGTGAGAATTTAATGAAGGGGCTCGTTGAACCTAGGAAATACCAATGGATGATGGGGTATGAGAATTTAATGGAGGGAATGGTTGAAGTGTATATATATGCAGGAGGAGGGAGTATTTCATCCCTCATCTCCGTCCCAGGCGACCTCTCCCATTACTGTATGAGTATTTCATCCATCATCTTATTTGTTTCCATTAGGATTCTTGCATGCAAGGTTTGTTGAAGACGCCACCTGCAAGTTTCTAGATCTCCAGCATCTTATGCATGGGGTTCTTGTGGATTGCTTAGTTGTTTTGTAAATGGACATGTTTATAATTAAATTATCAATTAGATAGGATGGGGATTTGGATAATGATAATTAATTATTAATTATCATTAGAATTGCTGAAAATTTAATAAGAAATGAAGACTAACATGAACTAATTACATCATTTAAAATTGATAGTATATTAGTCATGTAAGTTGCATGTAGGTTCATGCAAAATAAAATTATACTAATGTATAATTTTATGCCCCATTCAGATTAGGGTTCACGGGTCACGAGTCAGACGAAATCACAAGTCAGGTACGTATAATAGGTAGAACATCGTATTTTCCTTGTTGATAACCTAGGTCGGCCTGAGCCCAGATTCGACCACCATGCACCGAGTGCAACCGGGGTCAAAGAATTGACTCAGTCCGACACTGGGTCGTATTATGTGCGTAAATTGTGTAATGCATCGACATTGTTTTGGAGTAGTGATAGCCGCCCCATAAAAAGCTACGGCCGGGGTGAGTGAGGCACAACGATTCCTCCATCGCACTGGAGTGCAGTGATAGCCTCCCCATAAAAAGGCTACGGCCGGGGTGTGCAAGGCACTGGCACTGGAGTGCAGTGATGGCCGCCCCATAAAAAGGCTACGGTCGGGGTGTGTGAGGCACTGGCACTAGAGTTGGCAGTGAGAGCTTCCCCACAAACGGGGCATAGCATTCACCTGGGTGCAGTGATAGCCTCCCCATAAAAAGGCTACAGCCGGGGTGTGTGAGGCACTGGCACTAGAGTTCGGCAGTGAGAGCTTCCCCACAAATGGGGCATAGCATTCACCTGAGTGCAGTGATAGCCTCCCCATAAAAAAGGCTACGGCCGGGTGTGCGAGGCACTGGCACTAGAATTGGTAGTGAGAGCTTCCCCAACAAACGGGGCGTAGCAATCACCTGAGTGCAGTGATAACTTCCCCACAAAAAGGCTACGGCCGGGGTGTGCGAGGCACTGGCACTGGAGACGGTAGTGGTAGCCTCCCACAAAAGGGCTACGGCCGGGGTGTGCGGATCACAGTCAGATACCTCCTCCGCATTGTTTTGGAGTACAGCGGAATCGCTCCACCGCATATTAAAATAAACTTAAGAAAATAGTGGAATGTACTTGTTTTGTTTTATCTATTATACTACTTAGTGTTGTAATCACTAATGCGGAATTGCCTCCGTAGGTGTGCAGATACGAGATTAGGTGATTGACAACCAGAGCATGGAGCAAAATAAATATGAGGACTCCTTTTATTATTTATTTGGGAAATAAGTGTGGCTACTGGAAACGGTCTAAGACTGTGGGATCTTTATATATGTTTTTGTTAAATAAAAATGTTAGACATATTTGCTTAATTGTGAGTAACACCTGCTCAGCTAGGCCCACAATGTTGTGACAAATGGCCGGGTCGTTACAACAGATGACCCTAATGGTTCATAACACACGACCAACCTCGGTTCAATACGCGTGTTCTGAAATTGACTCGACTGAAAATAACGGTCGAACCGACCGATTCTGACTATAAAAACCTGACTCGGGTCACGGGTTTTACAACCTTCCCTCCTTATAAAAATTTCATCTTCAAAATTTTAACTCAAGGAGGTTCTACTGAAACTAGTACCTGGAAGCTGGATACACATCAGTTGTATCCTCTACTGCTTCAATAGTCATATACATCCTCACTGACTGTAGTGGCGCCGACATGGCGAGTTCTGCTAGTGATGCTGTCAATATCAAACCTTCCTAATTCTATAATTGTTTGTGCTTATTCTGACATTACCATCATCATTCTCTTTTGTTCTGATCCCTACTGCTAACTCGGCAGAAAAATCCTAGGTCACCCCTAAGGGCCTACTGGGTTGGTCAAGCAGATACTCTAGAGTATTGCAAGGTGCTAATCTGAGCTATATCTGGGAAGACTATGTCGAGGGCAAGGCCTACCTGCTAACATCTACCCATGTCTCTCTGATCCTCATCTATGTGAAAAGTCAACTACATATACTCTCAGGAAACTCTATCCTAGGTCCTACAGCCATCCTAAGGTGTGCTATGAGTTTCCTGTTAGGCACGGGTGTATAGGTTAACGAGCTACATGGCTCACTGTCGCCAATCTAGATCTAACTCGCAGGTGTCCCTGTATAAGGACTCTACTGCATACTATGGCTCTAGTGACTAGTCTATACAACCACTAAGCTACAGACTAGATGCATGGCTCTATACGCACCTGCATGGCATGTGCTTTGGTCAATATATACTCATCTCAATCATTCTGGATAAACTGATAGTAGAACTGATATATCTAGAGGGGTGAGTGGAAATTCTCAAGTGAAAACTCTACTCTGTCTAACATCTCTGGGTTATAGGAAAGGAGACTGAATCTCGTGAAAATCTAGTCACACTGCTCAAGAACTCTCAATAGGTGATATCTCATCCTCACATGTGGGATCTAACATCAGGTAAACGAGGGAATCTACTAGGCTAAGAAAAACCTACTACATAGGTATGTCACTCTGATCTATGGTAAAGTCATGGTTTCATGACAAGTGGCAGGGGAGATGAAATCCCTATGTAGCATACTGGGTGGCCAAAATATCGGTAGGTCTATGGACTTGTCTCTAAGATCACCACGATTTACTATGCCACAGGTGATCAGTCTATGGAACAACCAATCAATGACAAATCTCAAAAACGGCTCCTAAGCGGCTCTAGTTCAATCAGCTAACAGTAGGCACGTGTTTCTCGATACTGTACTAGTCACGCACTTCTAAACGGGTGGGGTTCAAACGACCCAAAGAACCACTGTCTCCCCTCAAGTCTATGGGAACTCATAGTGAGGTTTGACACGTGTCTCGTCCGCTCTTTAGTGGTGTGTGACCTACCATCCCATACCGATTTGTAGTACTAATCTTGACTCACATGACTACTACCGCTGTGGTAGACTCTCAAGCAAAGCTATCAATCAAGATGAGCATACACTGGTATCACTTTATCTGGTCAGCATGATTTGTTCTATCTAAAATCCCTATCTACATCACTCTCAAGCTGAGGTGAAATCGTCATCGTAAGATCAGTCTACAAACACCTACCTGCACTGTAAGACCTAATCAGTACCATGAAGGTACCTCAATACTCAAGGCAAAGGCTCAATCCTATGTCTCAAGGTAAGGACCTAATCGTGCTGGCGAAAGACAAGAGAATTACTATCCTTCTGAAAGACACTTCCTCACTAACCCTCTATCTATGCCCAATACCCTAATACTAGTCAAACTCCTCTCACTGGTTGGCCAATCGCTAAATGGGTTAAATTGTGTGTGTGACCATCTACTAACCATCTGATCTATGTATGCTGGTTGTGGGTCCATGGATGCACTATCATGATAGTCTGAACAATCTGATCATTGTGACCGTCCCATCTGGAGGTCATACTGTCATGTTCCCTGACTTAGTCCATGCGCATCCCTATGAGACTGTCACTAATAGTGTCTGATGGGGTTATATTGCAATATACATTTGACCCAAGGGTGTCAGGTCAAGACAATGGTTGCAAGAGAGCTGGTGAAGTTCGATCCTACATCATCTCATCAGAATAACCTCAATTTTCCTAACTCTCCTCTGTTTAGCTTATCCCATTGTAGCTATATCTTGTTCCTCAACTTTGACCCTACTAAGCTCCAAAAGTTGTGACATGAAGTTGTCAGGCAAGTCTCAAAATCCTCCAAGTAGCCGTCCTTATGTGGGGCGAGGCAACTATTTAGCCATGGCTTAAACTCTAATTGATCTACTCGGTTGGCGGATGAGCAATACACAGATGGCGATAGTGCATGTACGGTCAGTAGTAGTGCATCTCAGACGGCAGTTGTGCAACTCAGTCGATGGTTGTGAGCCTCGATTGGTGGTCGTGCACCTCAGTCGGTGGTTGTACAACTCGGTCGGTGGTTGTGCACTCGGTCGGCGGTTGTGCAACTCGGTCGGTGGTTGTGCAACTCGGTCAACGGTTGTGCAACTCAGTCGGCGATTATGCAACTGGGTCGGTGGTTTGTGCACTCGGTCGGCTGCTATGCAACTTGGTTTGCAACAGTGCTGTCTAGGTGCTAAGAATTTGATGCTGATCGTATACATCGTAAATCCACTACTGTCTCTGACATATCTTGGTTGCTAACAACTTGGCTCAGGTTGTCCAACTATGCGTGTCTAACTTGAAGGGGTCTGGATCATAGTGGAGACACATACGATGGTGAACCTATGCTAAACCCATAATGATCTCCTAAAATCTAGAGTGGCTGCTTCTATAAGTGCTAACTGGCCTTCAAATGGCAATCACTGATCTGGTGCCTTATCTCTGGTATAATCCCGTCAAATATTTAATCTCGTAGGCAATGGTGGTCTTGATCTTTTCCTTGTCATATCGAGTACTCTGTCATACCTATGCTAAACCCATACTAATCTCCTAAAATTTGGAGTGGCTACTTCTATCAGTGCTAACTGGCCCTCAAATGGCAATCACTGATCTGGTGCCTTATCTCTGGTAGAATCCCGTCAAATATTTAATCTCATAGGCAACGGTGGTCTTGATCTTTTCATTGTCATATTGAGTACTCTGTCTAGCTAAGAGAAGCCAAAAAAAATACCGATACGTACATAAACTAGTAGAAGAAGGGGGATGCGGTGAAGTGCTCATCGGGCTGTCGATCCACCTCGCTACTCATCCTCATTCATCACTATCTTCTGGAAGTGGTCCATTTCAAGTCATCTGCACAAACTATCATCTATGCTCCATGTACTTCAATGGAGCCATTGGCATAATCATAGCTTTCATCCTTAGGGCTTTGTCTATGGCACTAGGTGGTCCATCTCATGTGCCAACTAACTTGCTCGTATCTCTATTCTTCAAGCTCCTTATTGTTACCCCTTTTCTTTTCAACTCATTCCCACAATGTACACCATGTCCCATTGAAGCAAGACTAATGTGGTGACATGCAAAACGCAAACATGTGGTCAACATCCAATTCAATCTTAGCTTACCGAACATGTGGACATCACGACTCATCCAAATCTCTTATGCGATGGATAGAATTGGCGGGTCTCTAAGCCCATCACGACATTCCTGTCAGATTCCTGCTGACATTTGTTGACATCCGGATCTGGTATAAGATGGGATCTTTTACCCATTTTACCTTTGCTAGTGTTGGCCCTTTAGGCCCCCACCCAAGCTGCGAAACCACCGTTGGACCCTTCGGGCCCCCAAAAGGGACATTAAACAACCAAAGGAAACTCGCAATAGGTGTCACGGGCCTCTCTTAATCCAAATGCTAGTTCAAGGAATAAGGCTTTCCCATTAGCCTATATACAAGTCACCAACAACCTCTACGAAGGATGTGGGACAAACCCAACAGCTAGCACTACAACATACCCTCCTCACATCTAGCTGAGCAAACAGTCTAATATCATGATAAAAATCCATAGAGATGACATGTTAGCTTAATTAAGGTCAGTTCCACATATTTCTGATCAAGCCCTGAATACACTGTCGTGCAACTAACTTATGAAAAAAAATCTACATGTAAAGAAAATGGACAGAAAAACATCGGCCAGCTTTACTCGGAGCAGTCTTTGCATACACATCACCTATAAAAGTATCTTACATCTTAACCGACTGGGAGTGGCTCTGATACCAAAACTGTAACACCCCAAATCTAGTTTATGCTCGGGAACCAAACCAAAATATCACTGGTCCCGATTAGGTTAGCTAACCTGAACCCAACTCGTGATGATCTACTCTCAGCGTCTTACAATGAAGATACTAATCGTGATGCATGGATGAATGCACAAAATCCTAACATGTTTCTATATAGATGACATACAAACTAATTTACACAAAAATAAAATAATTCCACTAAAATCAAAGAAAATTCCCGAAATAAAACAGACAGAGTATCCCCTAAAAAGTGTAATTAGGGGCCACCTTGTCAAAACAACATATACAATACATATCTATATATTAAACATTTCATTCACACAAAATTATAATATATAAACATCACTGCAATTAAAATCTAGTTTTGTTATATATTAAACATATACAACCCATCTGTGCATTTTGTTCACATTTCACATCATATCATCATGTTTTTCGTTTAATCACATCATTTCCCATATAATAACATATAAACAAAAATATTAAATATTCATTCATCTAACATGTGTGCACAAGAGACCTCACTGCTCCTTCGTCCAAGCCGGCATATCCAGCATTTAATCCCACCTACATATATATAAAGAAAAACATCAGTAATGAGTGTGACTGGTCTCGAAAATAACTAATATCAAACTGGCATAGGAAGAACTCTCACAAGGGCAATAATGGGAGCCATCGACCTCAGGCAGCAGCGTCCCCTCTCTATATCATTCTCTTTCCATATCATTCTTTTTCCTTGGCCATTTCATCAATCTCTTACACGAAAAATTCATTCTTTACTCTTCTGCCCTCTACATCCTCTGTATTACTCCTGGCCCTGAGTACAGGGGCCGAGTACTATCAAGCATACGCCTTCAGTACCCTTTTTGCCACAAGTCTAGACATGTGCTGCACAGTAGTACACGTAAACCTCCACACTTCTTCAGGTTTGAGGAACCCAAAGGTGGAGTTATCAGGATCCCTCGGGAATGGAGTGGATGCTTACCAGCTCCAGAGCTCACTTTGACAAACACACGTCCTATCTCAAGACATGGTCGTACGTTTCCTCCGTCTCACATCTAAATGAAAACGTGAAAACTACTTATACATAGGCCTGGGTAGGGAATTTAGTAAAATAGGCCCGAAGGCATCGTGAGCTGGATGTGAGTTTCAAAAACATACTCGAGGGATCTCATCCTCGAGGGTTGTTAATTCAGAAATGCGATCAGCTAAATGGCCCGTGTGGAGTGGGATACGATAAAACCACCATTCGAAATGTCCTCTTTCATGTTCTAAATAAAACACGATGGAATGAGACAATAAATCGAGAGCGAGTCCTAAACAGACCTGGTAGAAGCTCCAAGCGTGTCCTCGTGCCTAGGCGGCAAACTCCTGCTCCATCCCTACACATCTAAAAACTAACGCCCGCTAACTGAATGATGCATCAAACTCATCATGAACATCACACATACAATGCAATCATCATCTTACAACAATCAAACAATCATCAATGTAAAAATATTTCTAAATCATCCTATTCATGTCAATTTTATTACGTTTTTTCTAAGTTACGTTGCAGTCAATTAGCATGCTCAAATTTAATTTACTTAATCAGATCACTAACATTCATCCACTATCAATCAAATCATGCAACTTATTACTTCATCCATAATAAGGCATTAAATCAGAGGTAATTATACCTCACGTCGTAAGATATCAGTGATGACTAGGGTTTCGTCGCCAATCTCGGAGCTCGAATTTGGTGCTTGTCGGCGTTCGAAGTTTGATCGGGTTCGAATTGGATGAGCTCAGTGGAAGATCCGCCGAATTCTAGCGAATCTGGTTTTCTGGTAGGGTTTCGGCAGTTTTTTGACAATTTTAGGCAATTTTCCGGCGGTTTTCTAGTGACAATTGCTGGTGGCATCTACTGGCGGGATAGCGGTGGTATTGGGTTTTGTTGCCACTGGCTCAGCGAACCCGACACGTCTACAACATCGACACAGTCAGTGGAGGTGATAGCTTGCCAGAAAAAGGCAAAAATAGAGGCTTGGTGATGGGTGAAGAGATCCAATAGATGTAGGCAGCCCTGGGCTCCACTCCAGTCGGGGAAGGTCGCTGGAGGATCAAAGGTGTCGAGGTGACAACTGGATCGCAGCGGCGACAGTGGGATTGGCGACGGAAGCGCGGGATAAGGGCACGGCTTCCTCGCATCATGGAGGCTTGATGACGGTCAATGGCTCTCGAGGAGGCATGGTAACGCTGCGGTGGGGCTTGGTATCAACGATCGGTGGCAAGGCGGCATCCACGGCAGTGACAAGCAAAGGGGGCGGTGCGGCAAGGGTTTGGAAACCAAGTAATAATGATAAAAGTATAATGATAAAAGTCCTAATTTGAAGAAAAGAATAAACCAAGTAATAATGATAAAAGTACTAATTCTTACATTCTACACCCCTTAAAAAAATTTAGTTCTAAAATTTGTCTTAGGAAAAAATTCTAAATACTTCATCTTCATGTTTGCTTCGACCTCCCAAGTGGCTTCTTCTAGAGCGTGATTCCTCTAGAGAACCTTCACCATTGGAATGACTTTCATCCATAGCACCTTCATCTTGGTGTCTAGAATCTTAAAGGGCTTGTCAATTTAAGACATGTCCTCCTAAATTTTCACATCTTTGTAATCTATTTTGTGAGATCTATCTCAGATATACTTCTTTAGCATCAATACATGGGACACATCATAACCTAAAGTTCAAATTGGTGGTAGAGCTAACTGATAAGATATTTCCCCCACTCAAGTATCTTAAAAGGTCCCACATATCTTGGACTTAACTTTTCAGACTTAACAAATCTCATCACTCATCTAATGGGTAAAATCTTATGGAAAACATGTTCTGCTATTTTAAACTCTACTAATCATCTATACAAGTCTGCATATGATTTATGTTTATCTTGAGCTTCTTTCATCCTTTTCTCGATTAGCTCAACTTGTTTGATATTATTCTCAATCAGATTAGGACCAACTAATACTAGATCTCTAGTGTCCAACCAACATGATGATGAACAACATGGTCATCCATACAGTGCTTCAATAACACATATCTATAGTGGATTCATAGCTATTATTATATACAAATTCTACCAATGGTATATAGTCTTCCCAACTACCTTGTCAATCTAAAACACAAGATCTCAGTAAATCTTTTAGTATATGTATAGTCCCCTTTGATTGACCATCTGTTTGTTGATGGAAAGATGTACTACACTTGATTTCTATTTCTATAATTTTTTAAAATTCTTTCCATACCCTTGTTATAAATCTTGCATCTGTAACTGATAAAATGGAGATAAGTGACCATATAATTTCACTATATTGTCCATGTAGAGCTTAACCAATTGATCCATACTTATTGTTATTCAAACTAGAATAACGTCAGCAGATTTTGTGAGTTGATCTACCACTACCTAAATTTCATCATAATTCATCTTGGTCTTAGGCAGACCAACTACAAAATCACATATGATATTTTTCCATTTCCACTTAGGAACTTCTAATGGCTGAAGTTGTCTCTCTGGCCTTTGATGCTCAAATTTCACTTGTTGACAAGTTAGGCACTTTAAAACAAAGGTAGCTACATCCTTTTTCATTCATGGCCAGCAATACATCATTTTCATGTCTTGATACATCATAGTAACTCCTGGATGAATGGTGTATTTAGATTGATGTGCGTATTGTAGGATTTCTTATTTTTAATTCTTCATTGCTTGGATCAAAAAGTCGACCATCAAATCTAGTGACTCAATCTTCTCCTTTCTTGACTTGTTCTAGGGAAGTGAAAAACCCTTACAACTCTTCATTGGTATCGTGAGTTACTTTGATCCTATCAACTAAGTCATTGGAGATAGTCAATTTTGCCATGAGTGAATTTAGCATGAATATTGGATTCACTTCTATGATATCCTCCATCATCTTTCACTAATTGGCCATAATATTGGATAGTTGTCCACATGGATTTCGGCTAAGAGCATCGGTGACTACATTAGTTTGTCATGGATGATAAGCTATGCTAAAATCATAATCCTTGATAAACTCTAGCCATCTTCTTGTTTTAGGCTCTAATCTTGTTGTGTAAAGATATATTTAAAACTCTTCTAATCAGGGAACACCTCAAATTTTGCTCCATATAGTTAATGTCTCCACACTTTGAGTGCAAAAACTAATGCTCCTAATTCTAGATCATGTGTAGGATAATTCTTTCCAGTACCTTTAACTACTTGAAGCATAAACTTCTACTTTGTCTTTTTCCATGAGGACAACTGCATAGCCATGATTAGTAGTGTCTGTATAAATAACAAAGCCTTCCATTTCTTGTAGTAATGTGAGAACTAGTGTTGTTGTCAAACAATGCTTTAATGTCTAAAAGTTCTTCCAGATTCTTGATCCCATGTAAATTTTTAATCTTTCTTTATTAGAGAAGCAAATCTATTTTAGAGAACACTGTTGTTGATTTCAGTTTAGCAAATAAGTCATGAATCCTTGGAATGGGTATTTATTCTTAATTGTGATTTGATTCAACAACTGATAATAGATGTGAAGTCTAAGTAATCCATCTTTTTTCTTAACAATTAAAATTGGTTCTCCCCATGGAGAAACACTAGTCCTAACAAATCCATTGCTAGTCATTTCTTTCAACTGAATCTTGAGTTGTTGCAACTTGGCAGGTGCCATTCTATAAGTGCATTGGAAATTGGAGGTGTCCCTGGTAATAAGTCAATAGGAAATTCCATTCCTTTGGTTGGAGGTAGACCTGGTAGCTATTTTGGAAAAATATCCAAATATTCTGATACAACCCTAACTAAGAACTCCTTGGATTCTAACTAAGCTTCTACCACACTAGCTTAGAATCATTGACATCTTTGTCTTAAGTACTTAGTAGCTTTTACATAGGATATTATACATAGATGGTTCTCTACTTCATCTCCTAGGAAGAATATATGATTATCATTGTGGGGATCCTCTCTGGACAATAATACTCTTCTTTTGTTGCACTCTATGATTACATGGTTCTTGAATAACTAATCTATCCATAAAATTAGATCAACCCTTACCAAATGATAAAGAGCAAACTTTGACTGTAAAACCAGTGACACAAGTCAAGGTTTTATAGTTAGAACTAGTTGATTCGACTGTTATTTTCAATCGGATCAATTTCAGAACACGTGTACCAAGCCGAGTTCGATCATGTGTTATGAACCATTGAGAGTCGTGTGTGCCCAAGTAAATGAAGATAACGTAAATAAGACAACAGTAAAATGAGTTATCAGAATATATGAGAGTACCCCAGATTTTCTTTATTTATTTTAGTATTAAATCATAGAATTATTTTTAGGCCGAATAACGCATTAGGACGCGTTATGGAACAGTTTGGGTGGGTTATTAGTTATAGAGCATGTCATTGTAATGTTTTGGTGTGTAATATATTTTTATGGAATTTTCCCCTATTTTTTGGATTTGTTTTAGGAATTATTACAAGCTAGTTATTATTTTTCACTCGAGTCGGAGTCGAGTCAAGTTCTATTTACGAGACGACCACTCGTTTTCTTCCATGACCACTCATTTTCTTCCCCCAACCATTCGTTTTGTCCCCCCTAACACCTATTTATACCAGACCCTCGACAACACCCATTTACTAGTCCGGTGATCATCGCCGCCGCCATCCAGTTGCCACCTCAATGTCACCGACACTTCCACGACCTTTCCCAACCGGAGCAGAGCCTAGTGCTACCCATCTAGGTCGGATCCTTTTTCGAACTCATCCAGTCAAACCCGATCAAACTTCAGACCATGGTTGCAAAAATCGGAATCAGAATCGGTTTTTAAGGGAGTCACTGAATCAAATCGAATCGGTCTAAATTAGTCATATATAATAATTTGACAACTCATAACATAAATATATAAAATTTAGGTATTAATGTCATTTTGATATTATTGTGTGCTATTATATTTTATGATATTTTTTCATATTTTTTGGATTTTTTAAAATTATTTGGAATTAGTTATTATTTTTTACTAGAGTCGGAGTCGAGTCAACTTTTAATTACGAGAATACCACCCCCGATGCGCCCCGCTCCTTCACCCCGGCCACTGCAATTAATCGTTTTATCACTCGATTCAACGCCTATTTCAAATCGGATCGCTCCCGAACTGATTTAAATCAGCCGATTCCAAGTGGGATTGGCGATTTCTTCATCCTGGCTTCATAAGCTGTCAAGCGCTGAATTTGAACTCCGAGTCGTCGCAGATTACCGACGACGCAAGGTATAATTAACTCTGATTTAATTTATGAAGGGTGATAATTCTTAGCATAACATGACAGGACTAATGAATTGACAAGTTTTCTATTTTATTATAAATAAAAATATGGAATTTGCTTGATTGAAGTGTGTTAAAACAAGTGCTAAGGAACTAATTAGATAAACTAAGTAATTATCATAATCTAATACAACGTAGCGTAGGAAAACTTGTGTGATTGATGTATGCATGATATGGGTATGCTATAGGATGTGGGAATGCATTATGAGTGGGTGTTAGCTTCTAGATTTGATGTGTAAGTACGGAGTAGGAGTTCACCGCCTAGGTGCGTGGACACGATTGGAACTTCTACCAAGTCCGTTTATGACTCATTTCCTATTTTACGCCCTATTTTATTGTGTATTATTTTATTACTTGCAGGATAAGTTAAGTAGCATTTTATCGGATCCCACTTAACTCGGGCCATTTAATCAACCAGTTTTCTAGATTCGTAACCCTCGAGGATGAGATCCTTCGAGTATGTTTTCAAAAACAAGATCTATCACAAGTTGCCTTTGGGCCTATTGTATGAATCCCTTCCAAGCCGATATATATATATATATATATATATATATATATATATATACATATATACATATATATATATATTTAGTTTTATCGAGTGAGACGACAGATGAGAAAATCGACTCGCACACAGCATGAGCGGGTGCACATGCCAGTCCAAGCGGGCTCTGGATTAGTGAGTGGGCTGTTCCAATCCCGAGGGATCCTGACAACTCCGTTTTGAGTTCCTCACACCCGAAGAAACATGGAGGTATACAGGTACTGTTTCTTACAGTGCATGTCCAAACTTACAGTTCAAAGGGTACTAAAGGTGACTGCTTGAGAGTACTCGGTCTTCGTGCTCAAAGCGAGGAGAATTATGGAGGAAAGGAGAGGCTTAGGATATATTAGTAGTCGTGAGGGACCAGAAAATGAAATGAGAAAATGCCGAGAGAGGCATCAGCAGCAGCAGAGTAGTCAGTTTGGGATGCTACTGGGTATGTAGCCCAGTGGCTCCTCAGTAGGTGCGATATGCAACATCAACCAACGGAAAAATGTAGTCATGGCCTATGCTATAATACATCCCGATCTTCTTTCGCAGAAGAAGCAGAACAGCTCCCTCAAGTGTAAAACCCATGATTAGAGTCACGGTTTTATAATTTCAACCGGTTAGTTCGATCGTTATTTTAAGTTGAGTCAATTTCAAAACACGCGTACCGAGAGGTGGTCTTGTGTTATGAACCATGAGAGTCATGTGAGCCTAAGTATATGATGATAACGCCAGTAAGACAACAGCAAAATGAGTTATTAGAATATATGAGAGTATGTTAGATTTTTCTTTATTGATTTTAATTAAATTGTAGAATTATTTTTTAGCCAAATAATGTATTAGGATGCGTTATGAGCAATTTGTGAGTGTTATTAGTTGCAGAGTGTGTCACTGAAGTGTATTGTATTTTATGGGATTTTTTTAATATGAGTTAGTATTATTTTTTACTTGAGTCGGAGTCAAGTCAAGTTTTAATTACGAGACAATCATTCATTTTTCTCATTGACCATTAGTTTTTCTAACTGACCATTCATTTTTCTCACTAACCATTCATTTTCTCCTCGACCACTCGTTTTCTTCGCCCTGACATCTATATATTCAACACTTCTGGTACTGTCGGCATTTAGCCACTACCATCCTTCTCACCCAACTTCCTTCTTCGTTTTCTTCCTTCCCTCTGTTAAGTATTTAAAATATACAATATTTACCCAAGTTTTTTATATGATTTTGTACTTCTTGGGTATAAACATTATTAATTAAATGATATTTTACTTTATTTTTTTAGTTAATTAATATTTTATTAGATATGCTTAATTTTAGTATTTCAATGCAGAAAAAGATGAATAAATTAAGCTTTAGAATTGAATGGTCATGACACTTGGCCCCACCCAATAGCTATAATTTATGGTGTTCAATGGAGTCGAGACAAAGACATCATAATTAATTAGACTACGTCGATTTGTGAACACCCTCTTCGAATTCTTGTATTTCTATTTGTATATAAAGAGGTGGTCATTTGTTGTTGATCAAATCTCAACTTTTGGCTTAGCAGTTTAGTGAAAGAAAATATTTCTAGTTTTTGTAATTTCTTTCTCTTTCATAATAAAAATTAGTTTCTTTTTTATATTTTTTTCTATTTTTATTATGGAGTAGTGTTTTATTTCGTTCTAGAGAAAAATGGAACTTAATATAATTTTATTGAATTTATTTCAAGCTTTTACTCTTTTATTCAATCAAATTGTTTAAATTGTCATGTTTTAAATGTTAAGAGTAGATTGATCACCTATTTCTTAGACTACGAGGTTTAATTAGATTTTGGGAGAAATTAATTAGATTAGTCATTGATAATTCATCATACGACAAGTCTTTTGACTTGTTTGTCGTTGTGGTCGGGAGATAGACAACACCGTATGCGATTGGAAGGAAATTCTTAATGCATTATTTTGTTGATTAATCAATTATCACCAAGAGGTAGAAATTGAGGCAAAATAATAAAAGCATGAAGGAGCGGGAGCCACCATATCATATAATTATCCTAGATCGACAATCTAAGGGAATAAAAGATAAGAGTAAGATATGACGAAGATTAAATTGATGTTAAAGGAAATTCGACTCTAATACGAGTTTTATTATTTTAACTTCTCCTTTTATTTAAAGTTATTATTTATATTTAGTTAAGTCAATTGTTTTTGTTTTTCTCTTAATATTATTTTCTTTAATTAATTTAAGGAAATTCATCTCTCTGTGGGAACGATACTCGAATTTATCATTATATTATTTGCTTCGACCGTGTACACTTGCATGATATTTAAATTATTCGAACACCCTCTTCCCCATAATCCTCATTCGAGCCAGCCACAACCTTGTCACCGTCGCCATGTGACTGATGATTAGGTATAGAATTTTATCGGATTTAATTATTTAAAATTGATATTTATTAGCACAGTATGCTAGGATTGATTAATTGTTGTGATGAATGTCTGATTATAGTTGAAGAGATGATTTGCACGATTTGATTGATAGTAAATGATTATTAGTGATCTAATTAAGTAAAGTAAATCTGAGGATGCAAACTGACTACAACGTAACTTAGCAAAATATAATAAAATTGGTATGAATAGGATGAGTTAGAGTTATTTCTACATTGATGATTGTTTGAATGTTAGATAATGATTGCATTGTATGTGTAATGTTCATGTTAAGTTGATGCATCATTTAGTTAGCAAGCTTTAACTTCTAGATTTGATGTGTAGGTATAGAGTAGGAGCTTGCCGCATAGGCACGCAACCACAATTGGATCTTTTACCAGGTCCGTCTAAGACTCGCTCTCAATTTATTGTCTCATTCTATCGTGTTTTGTTTAAAACAGGAAAGAGAATGTGTCGAGTGGTGGTTTTATCGTATCCTACTCTACACGGGCCATTTAACTGATTGTATTTTCGGATTAATAACCCTTAAAGATGAGATCCCTCAAGTATATTTTCAAAACATGATCCACCACAAGATGCTTTATGGCCTATATTATATAATTCCCTACCCATGCCTATAAATATATGTAGTTTTCGCATTTTCAGTGAGTTGTGTGACGGAGGAAACCGACGACCACGTCTTGAGATAGGGCGTGTGCTTGTCAAAGAGGGCTCTAGAACTAGTGAGCGTCCACTCCATTTCCGAGGGATCTTGATAACTCCACCCTTGAGTTCCTCAAACCCAGAGAAGCATGGAGGTTTACAGGTACTCGCTGTGCAGCGCATGTTTAGACTTGTGGTAAAAAAGGTACTAAAAGTGCATGTCTGAAAGTACTCGGCCTCTGTACTCAAGGCCAGGAGTAATACGGAGGATGTAGAGGGCTGAGATAAAAGAAAAGGATTTTACCCCGCAAAGGGATAGTTTAATTGGCCAAGGAAAGAGAATGTTAAGGAAAGAGAAAGTTATGGAAAAGAGATGCTGCCTCCTCAAGGTGAAGGCTCCAATTACTGCGCTTGTGAGAGTTCTTGAGGAAGTATATGAGGCTTTTTTATTTGATAGGAGGGTCATCTCTCCTGTGTCAGATTGATATTAGTTATTTTCTAGACCAGTAACACTTATTACTGACGATTTTTTATTATTTATATAGGTAAGAATCATCAAAAGAGTAAAATTCAGAAACAAATAGGTATTTGTCATTGAAATTGTCTCTTAAAATTTTGGTGACAAAAGTTTTTGCATCTAAATAAGTTTAGTGACAAAATAGTACCATATTGTCATCGAAATATTTCGTTGGCAAATTCAATGGCAAATTATCACTAAATTTCGGAGATAAAATGGTGACCAATAGTCACCGAAAAACATGGCATAGATTGGTGGTCAATATTTGATGAAATTTTTTAAAAATAATTTCTGCTTAAAAAATAGGTGGTAAAAATGGGTGAACTTTTGATCTATTAATAGGAATGTGACGTTGGACTTCATTCTTACCCATTTGATATCCTTAAAAAAAACAAAACAAAAAATGTCTGTCCCAAAACCATTAGAAAATAATCCGGAAAACTGCATATCCTAAAATATTAAAAATATTGATAAAGAATTGCTGAAAATTGGGTGACTAATGCCGTGAATCGAATTTGCAACCTTCTGCCCATTGCACCGCGGATCCATTTTGAGGCAACTTTGAATGCCCAAACTTTTATATATAAATTATAAGATTAATGTTTTCATTTCCGATACTTTTTCCAAAGTAAATATAATTAATGTCCTTCATTATAATAATATTTTCGTTTAGCCATGATTAAAATAAATTTGATGATTCATGGCTAACCAATTTTATTTTTTTCTAACCAAAACTGTACTAACATCAAGATTTAGAATCTTTTACATACCAAAAGGGTTGAAAAAGTGTCCTTCATGGAGGACACGAGTGATGAGCGTCTTCTCAAGATTGAGAAAAGTGAAGAACGGGACAAGCCTTGATTTAGACGTCATTTGACTACGTACATCCATGGCTTTTAAATATGACTGCGACCGGTTGGGTATAAGACACCTTGATATTATTTTCACAATCCCAACATTATTGAATTCTTTTATTGCATACAATTGTTGGTGGACTACACTATTTTTATTACATAGCATGATTAAATATTAAGTAGGTGGACTGCTATTGTGCCAAACGGGTCGCATTCATATTTAAAACTATAATTAATTTTAACATAGTCATTACAAAATTATTTGTGATTACATCAAGCTAAAATATTTTGAATCGGTTCACTCAAGCCTTAGGGAGATTTTTGGGTGTATGGATTGCTTGTTAGTGAGGGGCTTTTCAGAAATTTGTTTCGATTGTCTTGGAACTGGACCAAAAAGAATAAAATTTATAAACAAAAGTGTTTGTCACGAAATTTATCTTTAAAAATTTTAATGACAGAAACTTTTGCATCTAAATAAGTTCGGGACAAAATGATACAACCTTGTCACTGAAATATTTCAGTGGCAAATTTAGTGACAAATTATTATTGAATTTCAGTGACAAATGGTGATCGATAGTCATTGAAAAATGGTGACATAGATTGGTGATCAATATTTGTCACCAAAATTTAAGAACAAATCGATGACAATTTTTTGAAATAATTTCCAACTAATAAATCGGTAATCAAAATCGGTGATAAATGAGCATTCATCCGACCTTCAAAGTGTTTTTTATCTGTATTATTAGGTATGTGACATTTACGTTGGACTTCATTATTCCTCATTTGATATCTTAAAAAAAACAAAATAAAAAATGAATATCTTAAAACCATTAGAAAAAATTCCAAAAATTGCATATCCTAAAATATTAAAAAATAGATAAAAAATTACTAGAAATTCGGTGATTGATTCAGAAGCTGCCTCAAAATAGATCTGTGGCGCAAAGGCAACACATTTGAAGGTTGCAAATTCGACTAAATTGAACTATTATTATAATCAATAATGACATTAATTATATTTACTTTAGAAAAAGTATGAATTTGATGATTCATGACTCACCAATTTTAATTTTTCTCAAACCAAAACTGCTGTAACATCAAGATTTGGAATTTTTTTACATACTGAAAGGTGTCCTTCAGGAAAGACATGGGTGATAACGTTCTCGAGATGTGGAAAAGTGAAGAACGGGAGAAGCCTTGGTTTAGATGTCATCTGACTATGTTACCTCCACCGCTTTAAATATGACTGCGACCGCTTGGGCACAAATCAAGATGCGCCTTGCTATTATTTTGACAATCCATACATTATTAAATTTTTTTATTGCATCCAATTGTCCGTGGACTGCTATTGTGCAATCTTGATTTGTGTCAAACGGGTGCATTCATATTTAAAATTATAATTAATTTTAATATAGTCTTTACAAATTCATTTCTGATTAAACCGAGTTAAATATTTTGATTCGGTTCACTTAGGCCTAGGAGATTTTTGTGTATGGATTGTTTATTACTGAGGGTCTTCGTGGAAATTTGGTTCTGTCATCTTAGAACCGGACCGACCGAATGCTAGGTCTGAAAATTATACTTGTTGGTTACCCATAATCTTCAAGAGATGCATAGTTTAATTCTCTGGTTTACCCATTACATGATGACCGTCGTATAACAAAGTCTAAACTTTATCAAAGTTTCATACTTGAAGTAGGGATGCTTACATATAGTAGGGACTACATCTCTTTATTTTGTAGGAGGCTAGGTTTAATTTAACAGTTGTCATGGATGTCCTTTATGTCTATGGAATCAATTATGAGTATTAACCTAATGATCAAGTTAACATAATTTATACTCAAACTTATTTGTCTTAGATCCAGATTGAGGAAGTCGAAAAGGGAAGCTGAAGCTTTATTGATCTATATTTTCTTCACTATAATTTAATTAAAGACAAAATTAATTTTAGAGCATTAAATAGTTTAACCTAGAGTATATGCTACATACCAAATAATTTGTACATGTGTAAAACTATTGTATTGTCATGTAAAATCATCAATACATGATTTTATTGATTATTCCATATATTCTATGTAAATTATTATATATATATGTGAAGGAGAGCTCGGGGTAGAAAAATTTTCTGCCCAAAGCTCTGTTATGGGTCTGTCCGATTACAAGGACACCCAAAACTAATCTATTTAAAATAAAATAAAATAAAATAAAATTTAATTTGGGCCATCCGATTATAAAGACGGCACACATCTATTGTTAAAAAAAATTCTCAAAACGCCGGCACCGCCGCTCCGTGGATGCCTCTCCGCCCCTCCGTGGATGCCCCTCCACCCCCTCCGCGGATGCCCCTCCACCCGGCTCCCCCTCGACACTGTCATCCCCTCCACACACCTCCCCCCCGACGAGCAATGGCGAGGGGGGGGCACCCCGGCAGCAGCTGGGGCAGGGGTAGTAGGGGGTAGGAGGGGGATAGGGCCTGCCCCTTGCCGCCACCACCCCCGCCACTGCTCACTCGCCGCCGCCGCTAGGCCCAACTCGAGTCAATAAAACTTGACTCAGTCCCGACTCAAGTCAGTAAAAACTTGACTCTGTCCCAACTCGATTAAATAAAAAGTTGACTCAGTTTCGACTCGAGTCAATATAAACTTGACTTTGGCCCAACTCGAGTCAACAAAAAATTGACTCAATCATGACTCAAGTCAGTAAAAACTTGATTTTGTCCCGACTCGAGTCAGTAAAAACTTGACTCAGTCCCGACTCGAGTCAGTAAAAACTTGACTCTGTCTCGACTCGAGTCAATAAAAACATGACTCGGTCCTCACCCAAAATTAATAAATAATGTGTCCCAACTCAATAAACGGTTTTAAAATTAATTTTGCAATCAACTATATATTTAAAAATGGCATACTCTTATATGTTCCAATAACATTTAAATTATGTTAATGAATTCAGAAACGCATGAGAGCCATCTCATTTAATTTTCTTCCACATGATGAATACAAGTACAAACCATGAAAGATCATACCCGCGAATAACTTACAAGTTATAAATTTGTCAAGTTTGAGTAAAGCCAATAATAAATCACTAAGATTATAAAGTCCTTCCAGATTCGTAGCTATCATAGTCGTTCTCTATCATTGCTTTGAGATTTGGCAGCAGCTGGGGGCAGGGGTAGTAGGGGTAGGAGGGGGTCGGCCCGCCCCTTGCCACCACCACCCCCTGCCAATGCTCACTCGCCGTCGCCGCTCAGGCCCAACTCCGAGTCAATAAAAACTTGACTCAGTTCCGACTCAAGTCAGTAAAAACTTGACTCTGTCCCAACTCGATTAAATAAAAAGTTGACTCGGTTCTCGACTCGAGTCAATATAAACTTGACTTTGTCCCAACTCGAGTCAATAAAAAATTGACTCGGTCACGACTCAAGTCAGTAAAAACTTGATTTTGTCCCGACTCGAGTCAGTAAAAACTTGACTCAGTCCCGACTCGAGTCAATAAAAACTTGACTCTGTCTCGACTCGAGTCAAGTAAAAACTTGACTCGGTCCTCGACCCAAAATTAATAAATAATGTGTCCCAACTCAATAAACGGTTTTAAAATTAATTTTGCAATCAACTATATATTTAAAAAATGGCATACTCTTATATGTTCTGATAACATTTAAATTATGTTGATGAATTCGGAACATTCAAGCAAAACACATGAGAGCCATCTCATTTAATTTTCTTCCACATGATGAATACAAGTACAAACCATGAAAGATCATGCCCGCGAATAACTTACAAGTTACAAATTTGTCAAGTTTGATTAAAGCCAATAACAAATCATGGATACAAGTTACAAATCACTAAGATTATACAGTCCTTCCAGATTCGTAGCTATCATAGTCGTTCTCCATCACTGCTTTGAGATTCGCCATCACTACACTGACGCCCCTGAATAGACTCCACGACTCCACTTTCAGATGGAACATTTTTTTGCCTATATATTTAAAAATAAAACATGGAAAATAATCACATAAATTATATATAACAAAGATCAAAACAAGGTTTGTGTTAGGCAACATTACCGATGTGCTACAATTGCAGGGCAAGTGCGCTTATCATGCCCAACTCCCTGTTTGTTGCAACCATGGCATAACCTATCTTTTACCATATGCTCCATTGCAAGTTCTTTACCACTCTTCCACCTTTTACCACTTCCTTTTGTCTTTGATTGTGCCGATGGATGTACTTGTATTGCATAATGTACTTGTATTCTATGATGTACTTGTATTCCATGATGTGGATCATCTACCACATCTTCTACCAATTTTTCTATCTCCAAAAGTTTTTGCTTGGCGAGTTCAAATTTCTCAGATGATGAATATGCCTTTTTGGCCCATCGATTGAATATACAGTGTAATTCTCCCCAATTAGAGAATAAAATTTTGTTGCAATCACCACGAAGTTCTACTCCATCACCATCAAAAACAACTTCCTTTGCTATTTCAATTGTCCATCTCTTCATGACATAGAGTTGAGGGAAAATATCACCCTCATTCAATCTCAGTACATACAGCAAATGCCTACATGGAATACCTTCACTTTCCAAAAGTTTACAACTACATGTGCATCTACTGTCAACTCCTATGTAAGTAACACATGCAACCAACTCTTTATTATTTCTACAACATGTTACATCATACTGTTCAACATCCTCCCCATCTAATTTCTTATGAGATGAGCAACAAACTAAACTGTATTGTAGTTCTTCTTGAAACTTATAAAAAATTTTTGAGTATAAACCTTTGCCATCTTACATTCCATCTTAAATGGAGTAACCAATTTGGGGCTTTTATATGAGTTTTCATAAGATTCTTTTGCCTCGTTCAATCTCTGTCTTTTAATAGCTCTCTCAAATCTATGTATAAACTCAATAAGGCTATTTTTTTGTTGACATACCTTGAATAAAATGAGTTTTGAGATTCACTTCGTTGCGAACTTCTTATACCAACTAAAAATATACCTTTACTATACACAGGCACCCACGCTTGACGAATTGCATATATGGATTTTAACCACTCATTTTCCTCCAAGCAATTGTCTTTCATTATTTCACTCCATTGTGATTCAAATTCTTCTTTGTTTTCTGCACCATAAATTAAACTATGAAATGACTCATAAAACTCCCTTTTGTGAGCAATTGCACCTAATTTTTCAGTTTCCTTCTTAAGGATATGCTAAATGCAAAGACGATGATATGTTGAAGGAAATATCATTTTAATTGTTTTATCCATTGCAGGATCTTGATCAATAACAATTGCCCCGGGATGCTTTCCATCCATGCATTTCAAAAATGTTTCAAAAAGCCACACAAAAGACTCAGTCTTCTCATTACACAAAAAAACACATCCAAATGTAATAGTTTGTCTGTGATGGTTTACTCCAGTGAATGGTGCAAAAACAAGTGCATATTTATTTGTATCATATGTTGTATCAAAAATCATCACATCTGAGAAAAACTGATAATTTTTTCTTGCAATTCCATTCACCCAAAAACAATGCTTCAATCTACCATCATCATCAACTTCATAGCAATAAAAAAATGAGTCATTCATCTCTTTCATTTCCTCGAAATGTTCCATCAATAATTGGGCATCAATTTCCTTTATCTCTTCTTTATTTTTTGTCTGGGCATTTTTAATATCTATCTCTGTACAACCAATATTTTCAGCCCTCACCTACTTCAATTTCTAGCACAGACATTAGTTGAGTAGTTTTTATGTTAGCCTCTACAAATGTGTCAATCAAACTTCGGTGCACACTTGTAACATGCCTATGTGACTTGAGAAAATGAGTTTTTGATGGTGTAAGGAGTGCATGACTATGTCCTTCTTTAAAATGCATGACCTTCCATGTGCCCTCTTTATTTTTAGTTACCTTGATGTGTGCTTGACAATCTTCTCTAATGATAGGATAAGTTCTTTTTTTCCTTTTTGGGGTATTTCTCTCTTTCGTTTGCTCGTACTCATACCATCATTATTGTTATCATCTTCATATCCAATTTGTATTTTACACTCATCTTCTTTTGAATGTCCTTCTTTAGAACACACAAACACTTGAGAATATAACTCTTTTGTTCTCCTATGATAATTTGTACTGTGTTTACATACACCAAATCCGGCCATTTTTGAATAACTAGTGTAGAAGTTGAATGCATCGTGCAAACTATTAAATTGCATTCCAACCTTCGGTTTGAACTCATCTTCTACAATAGGGTAAAATGTTGTAATATGTTGACCTAATTCTTCTTCGGTATTTCCTTTATCTTCAAGATTGTTCATTCTTAAAAAATACAAAATTTATAAAAACTAAGAATCTAATCAACTACAATAGTCACAATAAACATTCTTTCATTAAGTCAAAGTGCTTTCAAAGGCTTAACTCTTACCTGATGCTCGTATGCAGTTGGATTTGTTCTTTGCTGATAGATGCAATTCTGGTCTCCTCGACTCCACTTACAAATATCTTTGACCTAAAAACATATTTTTTAAGCCGATAGAAACATAAGTACAAGAAATGATGGCAACCAGTATTTCGTCAAAAATTTCCTTTTTCATTGTTTAATAGATTCACTATTTAATTTAATCAAGTGATTATAAATACTCTCACTTAGGTCCATTTACACGAAAACAATAAATGTAATAAAATTCGAATAACGTTAAAAAATAGCCCACCTTCGACGCGGCGAGTTCAGCACAGGAGAGGGGGCAGTGTGGCAGGGGGCATCTGAGGGCGGCCGCGGCAGGGAGCGCTGGCTGGTGGCGGGGGGAGGGGGGGCAGTGGCAGGGGGTCGGCAGGGGCGGGCTGGTAGGGAGGGGGGCCAACAGATGGTGGGCTGGGTGGGGGAGAGCTGTGGTAGGGAGACTGGCAGGGGGAGCCAGCAAGTGGGGTGGCGGTGGTAGGGGGTGGGGGTTGGGGGGGGGCACAGCAAGTGGGGGGTAGGGGGCGTCCATGGGGGCGGGGGCTGCTAGGGGGGAGGGGGGTGTTGGCAGAGGGGCAGCAGTAGCGGGGGTAGGGTGGGGAGGCGGCTTTTAAAGACGCCAGGTGGAAGCCACGTGTAGACTGCTGCACGCGGGCGGCAGTGCAGCGAGGGGTGGGGGCAGTGTTGGCAGAGGGGTGGTGGGGGTCAAGGGGTGGGCGGCATACGTCTGGTGGCAGGGTGGGGAGGCGGCTTTTAAAGATAATAGGGGGTTGGAAAGCCGCATGCGTGGCAGTGTTGCAGTGGGGAATTGAATATGAGCCATTGGATTGATTTGATCGGTTCGACTGTGCTTTGCTGGCCTACAAGCTTTATAGTTAAGAGTGCTGCTACTGTGCGCTGCAACATTTTGCAGCGCACAGGCGGCGCAGTAAATGTGGGCCGCTGGATTTTAATCCAACGGCCCAGATTTTACTGGAGATCCAGACCTGCCCCTTACCCGCCTCAGACCCGCCTGGCCGCCTGCCCGCCCGCCTGGCCGCCGCCCCGCCCGCCTGGCCGCCGCCTGACCGCGCGCCTGGCCGCCGTCTGACAGCCTGCCTCCCATCCCCACCCCCAACTGGCGGCCCCCCGCCGCGGCCCCTCGCCCGCCCCCCGGCCGCCCCGTCGGTGCCCTCCCCACGCCCTATAGCCGCAGCCCCTCGCCCGGCCGAGCCCCCGCCAGCCGATGTCCCCCCGCCCCCACCGCACTGCGGCCCCCCAAGCGGCCCGTGACTGAAGCTGCCTGCCGCCCGCCACCCGGCCGGGAAGCCGCGGCAGGCGACTTCGGTCGCGGCGGTGACTCCGGTCGCGCGGCGGCTGGTAGGGTCGGACGGGCGGCGGGCAGGCAGGGCAGGAGGCCGGGTCGGCTGGATCTGGCGGGTCTAATGGGTCGCGGGGTGCGCTTCAAGGCTGTGGGCCGTTAGATTTTCATTCAATGACCCATGAGCCTTGCGCTACAATGCGCCACAAAAATGCTGTAGCGCATTGCAGTATTTTTGTTATAGTTAAAATCTATATATATATAGACCTGTAACGTTAGAGAGAGCGAGAGGCGAGTGAGCGAGAGAGTTGCAACCGGATCAAGTCTTCCAAACATGAAGGGAGAAGAAGAAGAGCTTCACATTGCGATGTTCCCATGGCTGGCCTTTGGTCACTTCCACCCTTTCTTCGAGCTCTCCAAGTCGCTCATCAACAGTACTGCTCCCTGCCGCCGCCGGATCAAGGTCTCCTTCCTCTCCACCCCCCGCAACCTCGCGAGGCTACCACCCATCCCTCCCCACCTCTCCTCCCTCCTCCATCTCGCCCCCTCCCCATGTCCACAACCGTTGACGGCCTTCCCCCCGCCGCAGAAGCCACCGTGGATATTCCCCCCGACAAGATGGACCATCTCAAACTCGCCGCCGACCAGCTTGCCGGACCTCTTTCCGCCTTCCTCGCCGCTGCTGCCCCCGACGTCATCATCTGCGACTTCCTCTTCAACTGGCTCCCGCCCCTCGCCCGGCTCCCACGGCGTCCGCACCATCTTCTTCTCCATCTTTAACGCCGCTATGCTCGCCACCATCGGCCCGGCCCCCACAGGCGAGGCGCCGGCGACCTGGCCATCCTCGCCGGCGGACCTCACCTCCCCGGCTCCATGGATCCCCTTCCCGACCCAAATCACCTACCGCCGCCACGAGGCCGATTTTGTCTACCTCCACTACCTCCCAAACTCCGCCGGCGTCTCCGACGTCGCCCGTATCCGCGCGCTCATCGCCGGCGCTGACGCCGTCATTGTCCGATCCTGCACTGAGCTCGAGCCCGACTTCCTCCGACTGCTCCCCAAGCTTTTCAACAAGCCCTTCCTACCGACTGGCCTACTCCGGCCGGACGACGACACCGGCGGCAGCGGTAGTGGCGGGGAAATAGAGTGGTTGGATGGGCAGCTGACGGGGACGACGGTCTACGTCGCGTTCGGGAGCGAAGTGAGGCTCGGACGCGAACAGGTGACCGAGTTGGCGACGGGCTTGGAGATGTCTGGGCTTCCTTTCATATGGGCTTATCGTGATGGGCCCGAGAGTTTGCCGTTGGGCTTTGAAGAGCGGGTGATGGGCCGAGGGATGGTGGTCAGGGGGTGGGCACCACAGCTGTTGATCTTGGCCCATCGGGCCGTGGGTGGTTTCTTGACCCATTGTGGGCTTTCCTCGATTGTGGAGAGTGTGGGCCAGGGGAAGCCACTTGTTGGGCTGCCAATGTTGGTAGACCAAGGGTTGAATTGCAGGTCTATGGTGGAGAGTGGGTTTGGTGTGGAGGTGTCTAGGGACGACATCAGTGGGTCCTACACTGGGGAGGATGTGGCAAGGGCTATAAGGCTGGTATTGGTGGACGAGGCTGGTGGGCCCATTAGAGCAAGGGCATTGGAGATGAAGAAGTTGTTCTCAAGCAGGGATTGGAATCAGGCTTATGTGGACAAGTTTGCTCACTTTCTTGAAAATGATCTGCTGCGTCAATGTGCTGACACTTAACTTGTTTGTATTGTGTACAACTCTTTTATGGACTCTACTTGAAACTGCTCGAGTAATATAAATCTACGCATCTCACTAGCTAGATAGTTTGGATTAATAATTTGCACAAGCTTGATTGAGTTGTCATTTAATGCTTGTCAACAAAATATACTCGGTACTACTGGCTTTAAATATCAAAACCAGGTAAAATATTTGTGTTATACTTCACTCTCTCTTTTTCTAGTTACAGGCTTCTAACTTATTTTTTACTTAAATAGACTCTCTAAATTAGTTTCATCGTATGGTTTTGCAAATTAAACTCCATGAATGACGCCCTAATGATAGATTTTATTATTGATTCGCCATGTCTCCCCGAGTTAAGCGAAAATAGTTATTAAAGCAAATTATTATTTAGTAGAGTTAAATTAATAGTGTGAAATATCATAAATTATATATTTATAAATTTCAAACATTAAAGAGAAGAGTAATATTTACTAATTTTATATATCATCAAAAGATTAATATAAATGATGCCTAGAGTTGACTTCGAATTAACTCCACTATAACAAACCTAGTCGTGTTAGAATCTTGAATTTTTAAACTATGTTTATAATTAGGGCTTAGGATAGTCAATTCCACATTCAATTGACTATCCAAATAATTTTGATTATTACTATAAATGCAATATTGCCGTTGGACTTTAGTCTTACCCCTATGATAATTTTCAAGAAAAGAAAAACAAAAAAAAATGTATTTCTACAATATATAAAAGACCACAAAGTTACATTTCTTAAGACATTAAAAAAACAGAGAAAAAATGCTAAAAATTGGACGATTGAATCCAACGTAAATCATACTTGCTACCAATGTGCCACAGATACAATTTTATGAATTGATATATAATAATTTTAAAACATTTATAATTAGAGGTTTTTATCAAATAAGGGAATTCTTATTTTGATATTACCAAAAAGGAGTAAAATAGGGCTTAATTACAAAAAATACAAGCTTATGGCCTTTATATATTGCTACAAGTTCAGTTTTTTGTGCTGAACTAGACAAATTCACATGACATGTTTTTATTTTTTATGTTTTATATTTTATCTAACCGACCACATAAAAACACATAAAGTATTATATAAAACACAAGCTTGCCTAATAAAAATGTAATCTTACTTACATGAGTTGAGCTCCAACCCAATATTGAATGTATTCAAGTATGATTAAGTTAAACATCAATTAAATTCGAGCTTGACCGCACTTCTAATAATATAAATATTAAAATTAGTTTCAAAAAATTGTAATCAATCAATCAAACTCAGGGCCCGTGCATAGCAGCGGTTAGTGAAATATCTAATCACATTCTTCTTCACCCTTTCCTTGAGTTTAATAGTAAAAGTACCACTCATAAGGCACATGCAGGGGGCCCGCTTATAGCTACTTGCGGCCCTTATGCCTTCCACGAAGAAACCCATTCTTCTATGTTTTTTAGAGAGTGAATTATAATTACTCAAAAGGCCACAATTATTATTTTAAACTCTTTGCCTTGTAAAACTTGAGGCTTTGCAGGCCCTTTATTTTCCACGAGAGCCAACTATTCTTGCCCGGCCTGAAGAAACATTTGAGCACTTCCTTGCCTCTTGGGAGCCTTACGCACATAAATTTTAATAATTCTTGTTTTAAAAACAATTTATATTCTTTTGTTCGTTAATCTTTTATTATATTGGTGGCTAATTTTTTAATAGTTTATTGATTTATGATCTACCCATTCATTAAAAAATTAGCAAGTCATGCAATACGCAAAAATAATTTTTGAATATTTGCGTGTATGGATTCTGTATTTGTAGTTCGTTATTCTTATATTTTTAATTTTAAAATAAGTTATATAAAAAAGAAATAAATTCTCTTCCAAACAAATGTCAAAATTTTAATGATGAAAATAAATTTTATACCTAACACTTTGGTTGGTGATGTGCTACCAATATTTTCTCTTTCTTTTTGAGCTTATATATATATATGACGAGAGAGTGCATGTGTCCAACCTTAAATTTGTTGGGTTAGTCTCACATTAATTTCAGGGGGTTATCGGTGACTTATATATAGGTAATGAGAAAGTCGTATTTATTACTCTAGCTTTTCGATTTAAAAAAGGCAATTCACTTTAGGGGGCACAAAGTAAAATGACCTCAATTTACACATGATACTTTATAAAACGGGATCATTAGATTAATTACATGAATATTCATAATTAATAATATTTAATGAAGTAAACATAAAATTTTTGTGGAAATAAAATTAACTATCGATTGTATTATTATGTTACCATGAATATCTACTATATATGTCCATTCATTTGATTATATTACCATGAATATCCACTATATATGTCCATACATCTGATTATATTACCATGAATATCCACTATATATGTCCATACATCTTATTAAAATATATTTGTCCAAGTACCTACTCACCGAAAAAGTCTACTAAATTGTTAAACTAGTAAACAAATAAAGTAAAATCCTAATAAGCTGAGTCCTTCCAACCTATCGCTCCTAGGTATCTAAATAATTGCTTACAAGCAATCTTATCCGCTCATTACTGATAACAATACTTAGTCAACTACTTATATATATAGTAAACAAATAATTAGAGAAAAATAAGACAATTCAATGATCGAATAAACAAGGTAAAAATTGAGTAAAACTTTGATCATACTTGCACATAACTAAACATGGATATAACATAGATAATTGAATAATGTGTAACATGTACTTGGAAATAACATGAAAAGTGGATTTACTTGTAACATGATACATTACTTAATAACGTATAAACTTGATTAATATAAACATGATATATTACTTGATATCTGATAAACTGAATAACTAATTAATACTACTCATGTGACTCACTGAGAAGCCTCAGTAGATTAATCTAATTAGTTAATAATATAAAAACATACTAAGTTAATTACCTATTTGACTTATACATAAGCCTTGAAAAGTTAACTTAACTCTGAATAACATGAATATTAAGTTCATTATCAAACATAGTTGGTATGAATAACATGTGAAAACACATGGAAAATCCGAAAACTATGAGTTAGTCTTGGGTGATAGGTTGCCTTGACTCATGATAATTTTATTACATAAGTACCTCATGAGAGCTATTATATTTTAACTCAATATCGAGAGATGTGATGGCCGCCACAAAAACTATGTGATAACATGAATAATAACCATTTGTGATCACTAGCATTGTTAAGACAGTAGTCATTAAAACGTAGACTTTGGTCCTTGCTTAAGGGAGATGCACCAAAGTCTATGGTCTAGTATGTCTACTAAACCATCATGAGTTTAAATAAAATTATGTGAAAACATGTTGCTAGGTCTCGGCCTTAAGATTTGACTTAACACTTGAAAACTATAAGTTAAACTTGATATTTTTATCTTGATAACAAGATAACTTGGTACTATAACACGATAACGGCTAGAAAACATAGTATATCACGATAACTCCTTCTAAACTTTGCCAAGCAGAAGTTCATAAAGTACCCGAAATAACAAATAAACACGAACCTGGTCTGCGTGCAAGTCCGAGATCCTGGATGCATAGCCGCAATTGTCCCGGTTAGAAAAATAATATAACTCTATATCACAACTCAGCTAGCTTACATGTCTACATGCTATGTCATAGCATTAACTTGATGACAATGTCATATTATATGCTAATGACTTTATTAACAATTATAGAACATCATACAAGCATCATATAATGTTTAATTATTCATAAACGCAGCATACATCAAGAATAAACATGAAATAGACTAACAAAATTAGGTTAAGGGTACGAGTGTAGCGGTGTTGGAAATCTTGGCTCCTAAGTACTGCACACTGGGCCTCGGTTTAGAAGATTTCACATAAGTATCACAGCGCTGCAAATCTAGGCTTCTGTGTGGCACGGCTGTAAAACCTGTGACTCGAGTCAGGGTTTTATAATCGTTAGCCGAGTCGGTTCAACTTGCAAAACACGTGTATGGGGCCGAGGCTGACTGTGTGCACGTGTTATGAGGGTTCATGTATACCCAAATATCGATAATAGCATCAAATACACATCAGCAGACTTAGTTATCAATAGATATGAGAGTATACAGTTGATGGTTTTGTTTTTTTCATTTTCTGACCGTAGAATTAATTTAGGTCGAATAACGTATTAGGAGGTGTTAGATTGTATTCGGGTGAGTTATTAGTTATAGAGCATGCCATTTGGATGTTGTAGTATTTGTTTTATTTTATGAGATTTTTCCCAATTTTTTTGGATTTTTCTAGGATATAATACGAGTTAGTTATAATTCTTGACTCGAGCTAGTATCGAGTCAAGTTTTATTTACAAGTTTGTCACTGACCACTCCCATACTTCTCATCTCCTTCCCCCAAACCCCCAACACTTCTCCTCATTGACTCCAAACCCTAGCCGCCGCCTTGGTTGTCGCCACCGCCGCCGACGCCACACGCCGTCGATCAATGCCGCCCAGCCCTGTCGTGCTGTCGCCTTGTCATCTCGACTACACCCGACCACCATTTAGCCACCGCGATGCCGGAATTGCCGCTATTGCTCTGCTGCTCCCGATGTGATTCCGCTGCCATCTACACCAAACCGCCGCCGCTGTGATGTAGAAGCCTTTCCCTCGACCTCACAGACATTTCCCCCTACCTAGCGCTGCCGCCGAGACTGGCCATGGGCCCGATCGGAACGACCGACCGCCCCGATTGAACTCGACGCCTCCATTGGTGGTCATCACTACCTCGGCCACCCTTGTCGCCACCACCATGGGGTTCGCCAAGACGGTGCTAACCCTTACCGCTAATTGCTCCACCGGGACAATCGCCTGAAAATCGCCAGAAGTTGTCGGAAAACTGCCAGAAGACCGGATTCATTGAAATTTGTTGGAAATCACCAGATCTTCCGTTGAATCCCTCTGGTCGAACCCTATCTGATCTTCGAATGCCACAGGGTGCCAAATTCAAGCCACGAACTTCACGAGGTATAATTTATTTTCATTTAATTATTCAAAAGTAATGATTATTAAAATAGCATGCTAGGATGCTACGATTTTATGACTGATGTATAGATACTTTCATGTTAATAAAAATATGAATGTGTGTGATTGTGTAATATTAAAACGAATGCTAAGGAATTAATTAGTCAGACTAAACAATTGATGTATCTATGCAACGTAGAGTAGGTAAACTCATATTGATTATTATTTATGTCTGTTAATTGATGCATGAGTAATGTGAGTGTCATATAGGACATGTATGCATCATGAGCGAGAGTTAGTATTTAGTTTTGATATGTAGGAATGGAGTAAGAGCTTGCCGCCTAAGCACGTGGACACGCTTGAAGCTTCTACCAGGTCCGTTACAATACGCTTCTTAGGTTTTATCACTCCATTCTATCACTGATTTGATTTATAGATCATCAGACGTGCCAGGTGGATGATTTATCGGACCCCGCCTTACACGGGCCATCTATTCGATTATTTTCTTTGGAATTAATAACCCTCGAGGATGAGATCTCTCGAGCTTATTTTCGAAAATACGATCCCCCTCAAGTTGCCTTCGGGCCTATTATAATAAATCTTGACCCAACCCTATAAATAGTTTTTATCGTGTTTTAGTGAGACTAGAGGAGATGAATCGACTCGCATGTACCACGAGTGGGTGCCGGGTCAGTCAAAGCGGCTCTGGATTAATGAGTGGACCGTTCCATTCCCAAGGGATCCTGATAACTTAGCATTTGAGTGTTTTATACCCAAAGGTCGTGGAGGTTTACGGGTACTGTTAAGTACAACCTATGTCCTGACTCATGGTTTAAAGAGTACTGAAGGATCATTCCTAAGAGTACTCGGCCTACGTGCTCAAGGCCACGAGAAATATGGAGGTTCAGAGAGGGCTTAGGACAAAGGTTTCCCAATAGAGGGATTAGAAAAGCATTGCCGAGAGTGGCACAGTACCAGTTAGATCAAGATGCTATTGAGTCAGCTATTCAATGGCTCCTATGTAGTTTCCCTTATGAGAGTTCTTAAGGAAGATATATGATTGTTTGCTTTCCATGAGAGTTTTCTCTCATGTTTTAGTTAATATTAGTGCTTGGATCACAAAATCAACCATCAAATCTAGTGACTCAATCTTGTTTTTCTTGACTTGTTCTAGGAAAGTGAAAAACCTTTGTAACTCCTCATCTTTATCGTGGGTCACTTTGATCTTGTCAACTAGGTCATTGGAGATAGTCAATTTTGTTATGAGTGAATTTAGCTTGCATATTGGATTCATTTCTATGATATCCTCTATTAATTTTCACTGATTGGCCATAATATTGGATAGTTGACCACATGAATTTTGGCTAAAAGCATCAACGAGTACATTAGTATGTCCTGGATGATAAGCTATACTGAAATCATAAATCTTGATAAACTCTAGCAATCTTCTTGTCTTAGGTTAGGTCTTGTTATGTAAAGATATATAAAATGTCTCCACACTTTGAGTACAAAAACTAATGCTCCTAATTCTAGATCATGTGTAGGATAATTCTTTCCAGTACCTTTAACTGCCTTGAAGTATAAACTACTTCTTTATCATTTTACATGAGGACGACTCCATAACCTTGATTAGTAATGTCAGTATAAACAACATAGCCGTCTATTTCTTGGGGTAATGTGAGAACTAGTGTTGTTGCCAAACAATGCTTTAATGTCTAAAAGCTCTTCCAGATTCTTGATCCCATGTAAATTTTTTATCCTTCTTTATAAGAAAAAAAAATCTACTTTAGAGAACACTGTTGTTGATTTCAGTTTATCAAATAAGTCATGAATCCTTGGAATGGGTATTTATTCTTAATGGTGATTTGATTATACAACTGATAATCGATGCAAAATCTAAGTGATTAATCTTTTTCTTGACAAATAAAACTAGGGCTCCCCATGGAGAAACACTAGTCCTAATAAATCCATTGCCAATCATTTCTTTCAACTGAACCTTGAGTTGTTGCAACTCGACAAAAGCCATTCTGTAAGTGCATTGGAAATTGGAGTAGTCCCTGATAATAAGTCAATAAAAAATTCCATTCCTTTCGTTGGAGGTAGACCTGGTAGCTCTTTTGGAAAAATATCCAAATATTCTAATACAACCCTAACTAAGAATGAGTCAAGTTCCTTGGATTCTGATTGAGCTTCTACCCCACTAGCTACGAATCTTTGACATCTTTGCCCTAAGTATTTAGTAGCTTTGGCATATGATATTATACATGGATGGTTCTCTACTTCATCTCCTAGGAAGAATACCTGATTATCCTTATGGAGATCCTCTCTTGACAATAATACTCTTCTTTTGTTGCACTCTATGATTACATGGTTCTTGAATAACCAATCTATCTGTAAAATTAGATCAATCCCCACCAAATGATAAAGAGTAAACTCTGACACTATTGACTTCCCTTGTACATGCATCAAGATAGGTCATGCTTGTTTGTTAATTGGTATTTTGTCCCCCTTAGGTGTACTTACAATTAGTGGTGGATATAAATTTATATGTTTTAGGCCAAGTTTTCTTGCTAAACTATATGATATGAAAGAACAAGTGCAACTACAACAAAAAAGAAGTAAAGCTGAAATTCCAAAGATAGTGATTATACCTTGAACTTAATTAATCCTAGCAACATCTCCTGCATTTGCTGCATTCAAATTGGCTAGAGCTGGTGAATTGTCCTTCCTGTCCTTGAATTTAGGGCAGTTCTTCTTGATATGACCAACTTTTCCACATGCAAAGCACTTGTTGGAACTCTTTAAGCACTCTCCAGTGTGCCTTTACTTGCAAGGAGGACACATAGGATTTGTCTTCTCATTCTCGTTTTTTTCCTCATTGAATCCACATTTTCCTTATTGTTATTTTGATTGTTCTAACTAGTTTTAATTGTGTAGACTTACTATTGCTGCTAGAGGTCGATCTCTCATTGTTATTCTTTCTCTTATCCTTTCAGTGGTCCATACTGTTCAACAAGAATTTCCTTAGCAACACATGCAATAGTTACTGTCTTTGCAAAAATCCTTGGTCTTTGACTTACAATGTGTTCGTTGAGTGCAAACGAGTGGTCCATACTATTCAGCAAGAATTTCCTTAGCAACACATGCAATAATTACTGTCTTTGCAAAAATCCTTGGACTTTGACTTGCAACACGTTCGTTGAGTGCAAACGAGAGTGTCCAAATGACCTTATTAGTCTGAGCTCACTCAATAATAGATAACCTTGGTGCAAATCAATCCAATTGTATGAATTTCTTCCCAAATTTCCTCATATATAGGTTACCCTTTGAATGTTACAGAATTCCCTTTCCTTATATTCTTTGATTTCTTCTAGATAGTAGGTAGCATTTAACACTTCCATGAAATAAGCCCATGTTGTAACACCCCAAATCCAGTCTACGCTCGTGAATCGAACCGGCATGTTACAAGCCCCGGTTAGGTCGGCTAACTCGAACCTAACTTGTGTGGATCTAATCTCGACGTCTTAAGATGAAGATATGACTCGTCATGCATGGATAAATGCTTAAAATCCTAACATGATACTACATGGATGACGTGCAAGGTAATTCATACAACAATACGATTACGATCAAAATTAATAAAAATTCTAAAATACAACGAACAGAAGCCTCCCTAAAAGTGCAATTAGGGTACACCCTGTCAAAATAATATATACAAGTATATATGCATATATCAACAATTTCATTACACGCAATCTAATATACTGTAAACTCATTCTAGAACTGGGGTCTCAACCCACTGCGCACTCTATTCATGTTTCATATTCTATCATGTCTTAACATTTAATCATGTCTCATCATCATGTCTCAAGCATTTAATCACACCATTCACTATATAATATCATCATAAACACAATATAATCACTCAATCGACTAACATGTGTGCAAGCGACAATAGTACTCCTCCGTCCAAACTGGCTCCTCCTGTAACACCCCAAATCCGGTTCACGCTCGTGAACCGAACCGGCATGTTACAGGCCCCGGTTAGGTCGGCTAACCCGAACCTAACTCATGCGGATCCAATCTCGGCGTCTTAAGATGAAGATATGATCCGTCATGAATGAATAAATGCGCAAAATCCTAACATGGTACTACATGAATGACATGCAAATTAAATTTCACACCATTACAATCACGATCAAAATCGATAAAAATTCTGAAGTAAAACTGACAGAATCTCCCCTAAAAGTGCAATTAGGGTCCACCCTGTCAAAATATTATATATAAACATATATATAAACATGTATCTATATATATCACGCCACTTCATTCACACAATCTGTTCATATCTCACATTCTGTCATCGTTTCTTAGCATTCGTCATGTCACGTCATTATATCTTATCATCATCACATAACATTAAATCATATCATACTATGTCTCAGCATTCCACTCCATTCACAATATAATAGCATCATAAACACAATATAAACACTCAATCGACTGACATGTGTGCAAGCGACAACAGTGCTCCTCCGTCCAAGCCGGCTCATCCATCTCGTGCTTATCACCTACATATATATAAGAAAAACGTCAGTAACAAGCGTTACTGGTCCGGAAAATAAAATAACTATAACAAACTGGCTATGAGAGCAAACTCTCATCTGAAAGAAAACATCATACTCCACGTGAACACTCTGAAGGGCACTACTGAGGAGCCACTGGGCTGCAGACCCGGTAGCATCCCGAACTTACTGCTCTGCTGTTGTACTGTGCTACACTGAGCACTTCTTTTTCAGTACTTCTCATGAAACTTTATCCTAAGCCCTCTCCTTACCTCCATATTTCTCCTGGCCTTGAGCACGAAGGCCGAGTACTCTCAGGCAGTCGCCTTTAGTACCCTTTGAACCACAAGTCCGGACATGCGCTGTACTAAACAGTACCCGTAAACCTCCACGTTCTCCGGGTGTGAGGAACTCAAACGCGGAGTTGTCAGGATCCCTCGGGAATGGAACAGTCCGCTGGCACTAATCCAGAGCCCGCTTTGACTGTCACGGCATCCTCTGCATGGTACGTGCAGTCGTTTCTCCATCTCTCGTCTCACTGAAAACTCGATAAAACTATATATATAGGCCTGGGAAGGGATTCATATAATAGGCCCGAAGGCAGCTTGTGGTGGATCTTGTTTTCGAAATCATCCTCGAGGGATCTCATCCTCGAGGGGTTATTAATCCGGAAAATATGCGGTTAAATGACCCGAGTTAAGTGGGATCCAATAAAACACCACTTAACCCGTCCTGCAAATAATAATATAAACATACAATAGAAAAGCGTAAAACAAGACGAGTCCTAAACGGACCTGGTAAAAGCTCCAAGCGTGTCATCGCGCCTAGGCGGCGAGCTCATACTCCGTACCTACACATCAAAACTAAATACTAACGCCCGCTAACTAAATGATGCATCAAATCCGACATGACTATCACACCACAATACAAACATCAACCACAATCAATTATCATAAATATGAAAATAATTCTAACTCATCCTATTCCTACCAATTTTTATTATATTTTTCCTAAGTTACATTACTCGATTAGCATGCTCAACTCAATCTACCTCATTAGATCACTCACTATTTATTCTCCCTTAATCTCATCATACAACTTATCATTTCATCCCTAATTAGTCATTAATCACATCATGTAACTTATCACTATCAATCACATCAATAAATCAATCCTAGCATGCTATGCTAGCACTCATCATCAATTTTAAATAAATCGATCGGAGGTAATTATACCTCACGTCGTCGGCGATCGGCGACGGCTAGGGTTCCGCCGCGCGTCTCGGAGCTCAAATTCGGCGCTCATCGGCGTCCGAAGCTCGATCGGGCTCCACTGGGCGAGCCCCGCGGAAGATCCGGTGACTTCTGGCGAATTCCAGAAATTCCGATTTTTCCGGCGGTTTTCCGGCAGCTACTGGCGGTTTTCCGGCGACTTCCGGTGGTTTTCCGGCGACAGTCGCCGGCGGCGTCTACTAGCCGGAAAGTGGTCGTGTTGGGTACCCTCGGAACCGGCTCGGCGAGCCCAACTCATCTATGACCTCAGCGTGGCCAATGGAGGCGGCGGCTCGCCGGAAAACGGCACAACAGAGCCGGCGGCGATGGGTGGCTCGATCCGGCCGGCCACGGTGGCGATGGCCTCCGCTCCGGTCGGCAAAGGCAGCTGAGGGGTCGAGGGTGTCGATGCGACCGACCGATCGCGGCGGCGCTGGTCGCCGGCGGCGGAATCGGCGACGGGACCAAAACCTTGTCGCGGCGCTACGCACGGCGATTCCGGCGTCACGGCGGCCCGATTGGGGCCGGACTTGGTCGGGGTGGCACGGCGACGTCGTCGCCGAGCTGGGCGGCGTCGGTCGACGGCCAGGCGGCGTCGGCCGTGGCGGCGGTGGCGCGCGAACAGGGGCGGCGCGCGGCAATGGGAAAGAAAAGGTCGGGGAAGAGGAAGAAAAGGGCTGGTGGCAATTTCGTAAATAATACTTGACTCGTCTCCGGCTCGAGTCAAGTATCATAACTAACTCGTATTAAATCCTAAAAAATTTCATAAAAATCGGGAAAAATCCCGTAAAATCAAACAACACAAAAAAAATTATAATGACATGCTCTAGAACTATCAACCCACCCAAACTGCCCGAACGCGTCCTAACGCGGTAAACGGCCTAATACTAATTCTATGATCCACTATATATAAAAATAAAAAGAAATGACTGGCATACTCTCATATATCTGATAACTCATTCTGTTCTGCTGTATTCATGACGTTATCATCATATATTTGGGTACGCGCGACCCTCTTAGCTCATACACGCGACCGGCGTCAGCTTGGCACACGTGTCCTGAAACTGACTCAACTCGAAAAAAATAACGGTCGACCCGACCGGTTCTGAATATAAAACCCTGACTCGAATCGTGGGTTTTACACCTCCAACTCGTGATTATTACCTACATATAGTATAAAAACACGTTAGTAATAAGTGTTACTGGTCCGAAAAATAAAATAACTATAACAAGCTGGCTATGAGAGAAAACTCTCATATGAAAGAAAACATCATATACTCCACGTGAACACTATAAAGGGCACTACTGAGGAGCCACTGGGCTACAAACCCGGTAGCATCCTGAACTTATTGATCTGCTGCTACTGATGCGGCTCTCGGCATTTTCTTACTTCATTTTCGGGTCTCAAATCCTAAGCCCTCTCCTTACCTCTATATTTCTCTTGGCCTTGAGCACAAAGGCCGAGTACTCTCAGACAGTCGCCTTTAGTACCCTTTGAACCACAAGTCCGGACATGCGCTGTACTAAACAGTACCCGTAAACCTCCACGTTCTCCTAGTGTGAGGAACTCAAACACGGAGTTGTCAGGATCCCTCGGGAATGGAACAGTCTGCTGGCACTAATCCAGAGCCCGCTTTGACTGTCATGGCATCCGCTCATGGTACGTGCCGTCAGTGTCTCCATCTCTCGTCTCACTGAAAACACGAAAACTACATATATATAGGGCTGGGTAGGGATTTATATAATAGGCCCAAAGGCAACTTGTGGTGGATCTTGTTTTCAAAATCATCCTCGAGGGATCTCATCCTCGAGGGGTTATTAATCCGGAAATCTGTTTGGCTAAATGGCCCGAGTTAAGTGGGATCCAATAAACACCACTTAACCTGTCCTGCAAATAATAAAATAAACATACAATAGAAGAGAACGTAAAACAGAAACGAGTCCTAAACGGACCTGGTAGAAGCTCCAAGCGTGTCATCGCGCCTAGGTGGTGAGCTCCTACTCCGTACCTACACATCAAAACTAAATACTAACGCCCGCTAACTAAATGATGCATCAAACTCAACATGACCAATACACACTCACAATACAACCAACATCAATCAACAATCAAATAATCATAAGTATGAAAGAAATTCTAACTCCTATTCATACCAATCTTATCGTGTTTTTCTAAGTTACGTCGTAATCACTTATCATGCTCTCATTAGATCACTTACTCTTCATTCGCACTTAATCTCATTATGCAACTCATCGTTTCATCCATAATTAAGTATTAATCACATCAATAAACCAACCCTAACATGTTGTGCTAACAATCATCAAGTTTAAATTATAAATTCGGAGGTAATTATACCTCATGTCATCAGCAATCGGTGACGACTAGGGTTTCGTCGCAAGTCTCGGAGCTCGAATTCGGCACTCGTCGGCTTCCGAAGCTTGATCGGGATCGACTAGAAGAGCTCCGTGAAAGATCCAACGAATTCTAGAAAATCCAGTTTTCCAACAGGTTCTGACGGTTTTCCAGCGGGTTTCAGTAGTTTTCCGGCAACTTCCGGCAGTTTTTCAGAGACAATCACCGACAGCGTCTACTGGCTGGATAGGGGTCATATTGGGCACCATTGGAACCGGCTCGGCGAGCCCAACGCATCTACGGCGTCGACATGGTCGGCAGAGGTGGCAGCTCACCGGAAAATGGCAAAACTAAGGTGGCGGCAATGGGGGACTCGATCCGGCCAGCCTGGGCTGCGCTGGCCTCCGTTCCGATCGGGAAAGGTCATTGGGTGGTCAATGGTGCTGAGGCGACCACTGGATGGCGGCTGCGATGGTCGCCTACTGCAGAATTGGCGACGTGACCGAAATGTAGCCGTGGCGCTAGGCGTGGTGATTCCGGCATCACAACGGCTCAGCAGCGACCGTAATTGGTCGGGGCAGCACGGCAACACCGCGGCGTGGGCTTAGTGGCGACAATCCACGGCAAGCCAACGTCGGCGACGGTCACGGCGACAAGAAAAAGGGGCGGCAATGAGGGTTTGGGAAAAAGACGTCGGGGGAGAAAAGAAAAGGCCCAATGACAAAGTCGTAAATAATACTTGACTCGTGTCCGGTTCGAGTCAAGAATAATAACTAAGTGGTATTAAATCCTTAAAAAAATCGGAAAAAATCTCATAAAATCAAACAAACAACAAAACATCATAATGATATGCTCTAGAACTATCAACCCACCCAAACTGCCAGTAACGCATCCTAACGCGGTAAACAGCCTAAAACTAATTCTACGATCCACTATATATAAAAATAAAAAAATAATTGGCATACTCTCATATATTCTAATAACTCATTCTATTCTGTTATGTTCATGACATTATCATCATATGCTTGGGTACGCATGACCCTCATAGCTCATACACGCGATTGGCATCGACTCAGTATACATGTTCTGAAACTGACTCGACTCAAAAATAACGGTCAAACCGACCGGTTCTGAATATAAAATCCTGACTCGAATCGGGGGTTTTACACATGTGATAGTCCCAAATTGGAGTTCGTGGATTTATGCCTTATATTTAACAAGGTTGTGGTAGTAATATAGTTTTAAATACTGTATCGGACAATTTTCAGGGAGTACACGATATGAACGGTTCAACTAGGTGGAACCGAGTTCAACGAATTTAACATAATATATTGGATTTATGCATATAAAACTTTATATTCATAATTTTATAACTCACTTGTAATACTTATTATGACATCCAGTTAATTAAACTTTATAATTTTTTTAATATTAATTTATTTATGGTCATCTTATTCAAATATATGCAATATAAATTCTTATTTTAAATTAAAGTAGGCTAAAAGTCTTGAATAGACTTAATTTAAGTTTAATTAGCTTGAGGATGATTTTTCAACATTATTGTAAAAATTCCCTTTTGTCACCGAAAATGAGTAAAATTCGGGGATAAAAAGGTGTCTCCAAAAATTTTGGTGACAAAAGCTTTTGCATCTAAATAAATTCAGTGACAAAACAATACCACATTGTCATCGAAATATTTCGATGGCAAATTATTACTAAATTCCGGTGACAAAACTATGACCAATGGTCACAGAAAAAACGTGACCCAGATTGGTGGTCTATATATGAAATTTTTTTTAAAATAATTTCTGTCTAAAAAATTGGTGGTCAAAATCAGTGACAAATCAGCATTCATCCAACCGTCGAAGTGTTGTTGATCTATAATTAGGAATGTGACATTTACGTTGGACTTGATTCTTACTCATTTTATATCCTTTAAAAAAACAAATACCAAAAATGAATGTCTAAAACCATTAGAAAGAAATCCACAATTTTGCATATCCTAAAACCTTAAAAAAATACATAAAGAATTGCCGGAAATTCCCGACTTGAATCGAATTTGCAACCTTCAGGTGCACTACCATCGCGCCACAGATCCATTTTGAGGTAATGTTGAATGCCCAACTTTTATATATAAATTGTTAGATAAACATTTTCATTAGCCGTACTTTTTTCCAAAGTAAATATAATTTAGGGACCTTGATTATAATAATAGTTCAGTTTAGTCGTGATTAAAATGAAGTTGATGATTCATGACTAACCAATTTTCATTTTTATAAAACCCAGACTGCCATAACATCAAGATTTGGAATTTTTTTACATTCTAGTTGGGAAGAAAAAGGTGATTTTAATGGAAGAGATGAGTGATGAACATATTTTCACAACAAGGTCCATTCATTATTGAATTTCTTTTATTACATACAATTATCGGTGGACTACCCTATTTTCATTGCATGCATCTAATTAAATAACAATTAATTTTTTTCTAAATCTTATCCACTTTCTACAAATAACCTTACTTTCAAAGCTTGAATATACATACACGCTTAATCTATAAGCAGGATTTTCATGTATAAAAGTAACTCGTTTGTTAAGGCCGATAATATATCCACCGAGTCAGGTCGCAGTTAGGGGCACAAATAAGTAGCATGTGCGTGAAAATGAAAGTAAAGTTCAGCGTAAACCGAATTAATTGACCGAATAAAACCTAAATTGTTAGTTCGGTTTGGTTCTTATCTTGCTTAACCAAACCCAAGATAAGAAAATTGAGTTCGGAATTGAACCGAAACGACAGGAAACCGATTTTTTTGAAAAAAAGATTTTAATATTCATGGTTTATGTGGGTTATTACTAATTAATTTAATTTATATGTAATTTATTTGAGATGTTCAATATAATATCTATCCATACGATAATTTTGAATATGATTATGATGGTTAAATTATGTTTAAATTTGACTTTTATCAAAATTATAATTAATTTTAATAGTCATTATAAATCTTATCCGATTGAATCAAGCTAAAATATTTTGGTTCAGTTCAATTAAGCCTGGGGAGATTTTCAGGTTTGGTTTGGTGTGAATTGTTGTTAAGGAGGGGCTTTTCAGAAATTTGATTCGTTCGGCTTGGAACCGGAGGACCTCCAAAAATTATAATATTTGCTTACCCGTTATATCTTGCCTAACAAGAGATGTATAGTTTAATTGTCTCTGGTTTACCCATTAAATGATGACTGCCATATAACAAAGTCTTAACTTTATCAAAGTTTCATGCTAGAAGTAGGGATGCTCGCATATAGTAGGGGCTCCCTGTCTTTTTCTTTTTCGGTTGCATGGGGCTAGGTTTAATTTGACAGTTGTCATGGATGACCAATATGTCTATGGATTCAATTAGGAGTACTAAATGATCAAGTTAACATAATCTATACTCAAACTTATTTGTCTTAGATCCAAATTGAGTAAGTCGAAAGGGAAGCTCAAGCTTTATTGATCTATATTTTCTTCACTATAATTTAATTAAAGACAAAATTAATTTTAAAGAATTAAATAGTTTAACCTTGAGTATCTGCTATATACCAAATAATTTGGGCATGTGTAAAATTATTGTATGATCATGTAAAATCATCAATATGACATGATTTTGTTCATTATTCAATATATTCTATGTAAATAACTATATAAAAATATATATAACTATATATTTAATATACCTTATTGAATTTTGAATCAAGTTTAGTCAAGCTAAATAGAGGCCAACTTATATTCCCTTGATTTGAGCTTCAATCAAAGTCTTGAGTAGGATTTGGGGACGCCTACTGCGGGCGCCCATAGAGACGCCCTTAGGCTTGACCGTTGATGATCCCCGCCGAAGGGCACCTCCATGGACGTCTAGAGCAGGCATTTTGAAAAATATTTGGAACAAGTTTGAATTTGATAAAGGGGGACAATCTTTATTGTAAAAAACTTGTATGTGGTAAAAAATGTTTGTTTCAAAATATTTTTATCATTTCCAACGTTTTAACTAATCAACCAAAGTTGAGGCCTATACAAAGCTATAGTCGGGGATGCAGCTACATTTTTCTTGAGCCTACCGCCCCGGCCGCCGAGGCTACCATAGACATCCCCCATGACAACATGGACCTCCTCATGCTCGCTGCCGACCAGCTCGCCGAACCTATCTGATCCTTCCTTGATGCAGCAGCACCCGACGTTATCCTCTGCGACTTCTTCTGCAATTGGTTCCCGCCTCGCCCTTCACCATCAGCCTGCCAGCCACCTCATCCTCGCCAGCGGACCTCACCTCCCCGGCTCCATGGATTCCATTCCCAACCCAAGTCACCTTCCGCCGCCACGAGGCCGATTACTTCGACCTCTACTTCCTCCCCAACTCCACTAGCATCTCCGAGTCGCCCGTGCTTTCGCTGTCATCGCCGGCGCCAATGTCGTCATTGTCCGATCCTGCACCGAGCTTGAACCCGACTTCCTCCGACTGCTCCCCAAACTATATATAACAAGCCCATCCTGCCTGTTGGCCTACTTCAGCTGCGGGACGATGGCTGCGGTAGTGGTAGTGGCGCAGAAATAGTGCGGTTGGATGGGCAGCCTATTGGGTTTGTCCCGCATTGGTCGTAGAGGTTATTGGTGATTTGTATATAGGCTAATGGGAAAGCCTTATTCCTTAAGCTAGCTTTTGGATTAAGAGAGGCCTGTGACACCTATTACGAGTTTTCTTTGGTTGTTTAAAGTCCTTTTAGGGGCCTGAAGGGCCTAACAATGGTTTCAGAGCTTGGGTGGGGGCCCAAAGGGCCCAACAAGTGGTATCAGAGCCAAGTTCGAGTCAGGTTTGCCTACGCCGATTGTTGTTGTTTCCTTCATGGGTTCCACCTGATGATTTGAAGAGGAGCTTGCCAGGTGAGTGTCGTCTGATTTAAGGGGAGTGTGTCAGACGATGATGGTTTCGAGCCACGCCCGATGTGTGAAGGGGAGTTGTTGGGTTTGTCCCATCCGAACTAGTATGTTACATGCCCCGGTTAGGTCGGTTAACCCGAACCTAACTCATACGGATCCAATCTCGGTGTCTTAAGATGAAGATACAACTCTCAAAGCATGGATAAATGCACAAACCCTAACGTGGTACTACATGAATGACATACAAATCAAAGTACACACTAAGACAATCCCGATAAAAATTAATAAAAACTTTAAAATATAAGGGACAGAATTTCCCTAAAAATGCAATTAGGGGCCACCCTGTCAAATATACATATGCAAATATATATCTAACCATATATCAAATAATTTCATTCATACAAAATACAAAATCTAACTTGCTGTAACTTATTTTGAAACTTGTGTCTCAACCCACTATGCTGCCATTAAGCAATCTATTCGTGTTCACATCATCTCATCATGTCTTAACAATTAATCACGTCACATCATCATGTCTTAAGCATTTAATCACACCATATAATAATATCATAAACACAAGTTAAACACTCAATTGACTAACATGTGTGCAAGTAACAACAGTGCTCCTCCGTCCAAACTGGCTCCTCCAACTCGTAATTATTACCTACATATAGTATAAAAATACTTCAGTAACAAATATTACTGGTCCAAAAAATAAAATAACTATAACAAGCTAGCTATGAGAGCAAACTCTCATATGAAATAAAACATCATATACTCCACGTGAACACTCTGAAGGGCACTACTGAGGAGCCACTGGGCTGCAAACCCGGTAGCATCCCGAACTTACTGATCTGCTGCTGGTACTGTGCCGCTCTCGGCACTTCTTTTTTAGTACTTCACGTAAAACTTTATCCTAAGCCCTCTCCTTACCTCCATATTTCTCCTGGCCTTGAGCACGAAGGCCGAGTACTCTCAGGCAGTCGCCTTTAATACCCTTTGAACCACAAGTCCGGACATGCGTTGTACTAAACAGCACCCGTAAACCTCCACGTTCTCCAGGTGTGAGGAACTCAAATGCAGAGTTGTCAGGATCCCTACTGAGGAGCCACTGGGCTGCAAACCCGGTAGCATCCCGAACTTACTGATCTGCTGCTGGTACTGTGCCGCTCTCGGCACTTCTTTTTAGTACTTCACGTAAAACTTTATCCTAAGCCCTCCCTTACCTCCATATTTCTCCTGGCCTTGAGCACGAAGGCCGAGTACTCTCAGGCAGTCGCCTTTAATACCCTTTGAACCACAAGTCCGGACATGCGTTGTACTAAACAACACCCGTAAACCTCCACGTTCTCCAGGTGTGAGGAACTCAAATGCAGAGTTGTCAGGATCCCTTAGGAATGGAACAGTCAGCTGGCACTAATCCAGAGCCCGCTTTGACTGTCACGGCATCCGCTCACGGTATGTGCAGTCAGTTTCTCCATCTCTCGTCTCACTGAAAACGCAAAAACTACATATATATATAGGGCTGGTGAGGGATTATATAATAGGCCCGAAGGCAACTTGTGGTGAATCTTGTTTTCAAAATCATCCTCGAGGTATCTTATCCTCAAAGGGTTATTAATCCGGAAAACTGTTCAATTAAATGGCCCGAGTTAAGTGGATCGCCACTTAACCCGTCCTGTAGATAATAACATAAACATACAGTAGAAGAGCGTAAAACAGAGTCGAGTCCTAAACGGACCTGATAGAAGCTCCAAGCGTGTCATCGCGCCTAGGCGGCGAGCTCCTACTCCGTACCTACACATCAAAACTAAATACTAATGCCCACTAACTACATGATGCATCAAAATCAATGAATATCACATGACATAATAATCATCCCTCACATAATCAATCAATAATCAATAATCATAAAAGTGAAAATAATTCTATCATCCTATTCATTCCCGTGTTTCCTAAGTTAAATCGTGCTCAATTAGCATGCTTATACTTCATCTCATTAGATCACTTACTTAATCTCATCATGCACATCTTTACTTCATTCATAGTATGGCATTCATCATGACAACTAGTTAATTCTAGCATGCTATGCTAACAATCATAATCAATTTTAAATAACTCAATTGGAGGTAATTATACCTCACGTAGTCGGCAATCAGAGATGGCTAGGGTTCCGTCGCATGTCTCGGAGCTCAAATTCGGTGCTCATCGGCATTTGAAGTTCGATCGGGCTCGACTGGGTGAGCCCCGCGGAAGATCCAGTGAATTCCGGCGAATTCCAGAAATTTCGGTTTTTCGACGGTTTTTGGCGGTTTTCCGACAACTGTCTCCGGCGGCGTCTACTGGCCGGAAAGTTGTCGTGTTGGGTACCCTTGGAATCGGCTCGGCAAGCCCAACTCATCGACGAGGTCGACGCGGCCAACGGAGGTGGCGGCTCGCCAGAAAATGCATAAAACCGAGTTGGCGGTGATGGTGGCTAGATCCGGTTGGCCACGGCGATGATGGCCTCCATTCTGGTCAGGGAAGGTCGTTGGAGGGCTGAGGGTACTGAGGCGACCGACCAACCGTGGCGACGATGACGGAAGCGCAACGCGGGCGCGGCATCGCGGCGTGGCTTCCTCGCGTCGCGGCGGCGCGATTGGGGCCGAACCTAGTCAGGCAGCATGGCGACATCGTCGCGGCGCTAGGCGGCGACGATTGGCAGCTGAGTGGGCGTCCACGCCAGCGGCAGCGACCCGCACAGTGGCGGCGCGTCGAGGTAAGGGTCGGGGAAGAAGGCATGGGGGAGAAAAAGACTCAATGGAAAACTCGTAAATATCACTTGACTCGTCTCCGACTAGAGTCAAAAATAATATTGAAGTCATAGAAAATTCCAAAAAAATTGGAAAAAAAATCCCATAAAATCAAACAACACCAAAACATCATAATGATATGCTATAGAACTATCAACCACCCAAAATGCCCGTAACGTGTCCTAACGCGGTAAACAGCCTAAAACTAATTTTACGATCTATTATATAACATAATAAAAAAATAAACTGCATACTCTCATATATTCTGATAACTCATTCTTTTCTGTTGTGTTCATGACATTATCATCATATACTTGGGTACACTGACCCTCATGGCTTATACACGAGACCGGCGTCGGCTCAGTACACGTGTTCTGAAACTGACTCGATTCGACAATAATGGTCGAGCTGACCGGTTCTAAATATAAAACCCTGACTTAAATCACGGGTTTTGCAGTAGAGGTTATTGGTGACTTGTATATAGAATAATGGGAAAGCCTTATTCTTTGAGCTAGCTTTTGGATTAAGAGAGGCATGTGACACCTATTACGAGTTTCCTTTGGTTGTTTAAAGTCCCTTTTGGGGGCCCGAAGGGCCCAACAGTGGTTTCGGAGCTTGGGTGGGGGCCCAAAGGGCCCAACACAGCCAGCAGGAACAACCGTGTATGTCGCACCGAGAGCGAAGTGAGACTCCGACACCAACAGGTGACCGAGTTGGCGATTCGCTTAGTGATGGGCCTGAGAGTTTTCCGGTGGGATTTGCCGAGTGATGGGCCAAGGGATTGTGGTTGGGGGTGGGCACCACTACAATTGATCTTGGCCCATCGGGCCGCGGGTGGGTTCTTGACCCATTGTGGACTTTCTCGCTTGTGGAGGGTGTGGGCTACGGGAAGCCGCTTGTGGGGCTGCCCATGATAGTGGACCAGGGGTTGAATTATAGTTCTACAGTGGAATGGGGTTTTGGTGTGGAGGTGGCTCCCTATGAGATCAGCTGTAAAATCCGTAATTCGAGTGAGGGTTTTATACTTGTGAACCAGTCAATTTAGCCGTCGGTTTGAATAAGGTTAGTTTCAGAATACGCATGTTGAGCCGAGGCTGACCGTGTGCTATGAGCCATAAAGGTCATTTGTATCTAAGTATATAATGACAATGTCAGTAAAGCAACACAATGAGTTATGTGAGTATAAGAGTGTATGTCTAGTTATTTTTTATTTTATTTATAGTAAACTGTAGAATTAGATTTAGATCATTTACCGTGTTATGACGCATTATTTGTTATTTAGGTAGGTTAGTAGGCTTAGAACAAATCATTCAAGTTAGGACATTATTTTTTTATTTTTTTGATATTTTATTATATTTTATTATATTTTATTATCAACATTAGGAGCAAGTAAAATTTTTATTATAAAATTACCCCCGTGTGTTACACTTCTTCGCAACCTCCTCCTCCTGGGCCACCACTTCCACCCCAACAACGTCCTCACATCCGGTATCGACCGCGTCGCCACCGACCGCCATCACTGACTTCACCTCCACCCTCCCTCATCTCTCTCCCTCTCCGGACCACCAAATCCACTTGCGCCGCCACCCCGGGTTGGATTCTTTCGGCCATCGTTGCTTCGCCACCACCAGCCCTTCATCGCCGCGGACCAGCCTCCGCCTCCCTCCCTCATCGTCGCCAACGTTGTCTGACAAGGATTCCCTACTCGTGGATGACCCAAAGACGCCGCCTTGGTTGGTTCACCGGGAGTTCTTCCACTGCATGTTGCTCATCCGCGCCGGCGATCGTCGTCACCGTCGGACAGGTACCCCTCGGCCTAGTCCGCTCCCTCTTTGACCTACCCAGACCGAGGTCGAGCTCGGTCATCTCCTCCCGACCAACACCTCCTCACCACCTTCTACTCGGCCGAGCTATGGTCCAGCTGTCATGCTCTAGTTGGATCTGACTTGTGTTGCTGCCGCCACCGCCGTTGCCATGAGCAGCGCCGTTGGCCAGGCCTTCCGGCCGACCTTCTTTCAGCCATCGCCGTCTGCGCTGACATTAGGTATATGATATTAACAATTTGATTTTGTGACTTCCATTTCATGATCATGAACAACATTGCTTGATTGGAATTGAGATGATGACACATTGATTGATTCAAATAAGGACTCTTTGATGAAATTATCGAATTAGAATTAAATAGGTTAACATGATACAAATAATAACTAATCAACAACACCAAGCAGGAGTCCTAAATCTTTATTTATCAGGGCAAATGCTCATGGGTTATATTAAAGATTATGGAAGAATTAGAGTTATTCCTAGTTATTTATTTTGTTGTATTTAAGTCTCGGGGTAATTAAATGTACGTGGGCTTTAGTAATTGCTTACAATTTAGGATTCCAAAATTGTTCAAATGATGGAATGGTATATCGAGGTATGAATTGATTATTATGATCATGATGAATATGATGATAAGTGTCAATAAATAGATTATGATAAAATGCAATAGAAATGAGTGAGTAGTTATTTGATAAATTGGTCATATGATTTGAATATAGATTAATGTCACTACTTGAATTTAATTAGTGGTGTATGATTGTCATGAATGGGTAAGGCATGTCTGATGTGTTGATGGAATTGGATAATAGGGTGTGAAACAATTATCATGATTAGGATAAGTACATGATTGGTCGTGGATCAATTTATGATGATAAAATATAATGAAAAGACATGTGAGTGAGTACATACATTAAGAATTATTTGATAGGCTTAGTGTCATATTTTGAATATAAATTGGCGCCGACAGGTATTTCGGATAATTAAGGAATCAAGTGAGGATTGAACAGTGAATTAGATGCCCTAGGATGACACTTACATAAGGGATGGGTGTTACTATATAAACTTAGTTAACGTGGTAACATAGTAATAACCATGAATCAGGAATTGAGCATGAATTGAGAATTCATGATGCAGTCACTAGTCATCCATTAGTTATCAAGCTATGTAGTGACAATTGTGATTTTATATTTTCACCTATTTTGTTGTGTTTTTTCTTGGAATGTTTATGATCATATATCTTTATTCATTGTGTTCACGCGTCATATAGATAGAATGAGCATTAATATTTAGTTTTGATGTAAAGGTGAGGAGTAGGAGCCTCGCCGCTTAGGCGCATGATCTCGCTTGGAGCTTCAACCAAGTCTATTTAGGACTCGTCTCTACTTGTTATTCTATTCCATCATGTTTTAATTTAGTGATTGAAGGGATCCTGACAATTTTACGTTTTGAGCTTCCTTACACCCGTAGAAGCATGAAAGTTTATGGATACTGTGTAACACAGTGCATGTCCAGACTTGTGGTTAAAAGGGATACTGAAGGCGACTGTCTAAGAGTACTCGGCCTTTGTGCTCAAGGCCTGGAGAAATATAGAGGATAAAAAGGGCTTCAAAGTTACTAAAGAATAAGAAAAATGTCGAGAGAGGCAGCATACAGATCAGTCAATTCAAGATACTACTGAATGTGCAGCTTAGTGGCTTCCTCAGCAGATGCCCTAATAAGAGTTCACAGTAAGTTATAAATATATTTTTCTTTACATGAGAGTCAGCACTCATGACCAATTTAATATAGTTATTTATGGACCACTAACCTTCGTTATTAATGATTTTCTATATATATATAGGCGATAATCAAAAGTTGGATATGCCCGTCGAGATATAGAAATAGCGATGTTTTGTCACGCACACATATTAGTCAATAAAGTGTTTAGTATTTATGGTTATGATATTATGATGGTAAAACTGATGTGTTGACATACTATATATATTATTAATAGAATTAATATCAATGATATGATGTGAAATCTATTTATAAAATATATTCATCAGGTGAGTCAAGATCTAATTTACAAATTTGAATATGAATGAGAATCTATAGATGTGTCAAGACCGATGACAATGCAGTTTGATTGTAATGTGTGTACAAAAAATAATTTTAATTATTTTGTTAAATATATACTTCCTATCTACTATTTTAAATAGGTGGCCCTTATTGTATTTTTAGGAAAAATTCTGAAAGTTGAGTTGGACCGGATCTGGTCGGTTTGGATCTTGAACCGAGTTGGGTCAAGCGTCTAAGCTGGTTCGATGCTTGCGGACAACAGTTAGGTCACGGACAGTAAGTCGGGTAGCGCGTACACGACGGGGCATCTTCAAATCCGATCAGGTTATGGGACAGCAGTTACAAGGTTGGCTAGTGACACAGTCAAGCTTAAGCGGGCCCTCCCGCACGGTGCAATCGGCGGCTGGTCAGGGTCCGGCGACGACGATTGGGACGGCATTTGACTCGGCAAATTCCGGCGGCTTCGGTCTTCGATGGAGTCGGGCCGAGCATGGGCATGGAGAGAGGAGTACGGGTTTCGCTTCGATAGACTTGGACTGGTTGGCCACGATCGGAGGTGGCCGGAAAACTTGCCAGAAAATGGCAGGAAAACCTCCAAAAACATGTTGAAAGGTAAGTTCTCGGCGCCGGCGGTTCCAGTTGTAGTTTCGGCCGGCGGGAACAGGGCTAGGGCAGGACGGGGAAGACTCATGCAAGGTGTCTCCAACTCCGTGTCTCTAACTCTGCACGTTATCATCATCGGCTCACCCCATTACACAAAAAATGAGTTGGGTGGGGGGTATTTATAAAGGATGGGGAAGGTAGGAGAAGAGTCTAGATCCTCCCCCTGGATGAGCACAAAAAAGAGTAGGAGGCGGCGAGCAGGGGATGAAGTCCCCTTCCTCCTGCCATCTTTACATGCGCGGCCGGCGACTAATGGCTTCAATTTGTTTTTTTCCGTATTTTTACGGGTCTTTGCCTCTATCCTGTGGCTACAGGAAATGCTGATAGAATAAATATGAAACTTTGTCACATTAATTAATATAAGAAGAATCAATAAATATACTTTCCCAAAATTTTGTGACTGTTTGCAATTATGAAATATTTTATAATCGCTTTTAATACATTTTGTGAACAAGTTTTGCAAAATTCCGCGCTCTGGGCCAGAGGCGACAATCAATTTACCCATATGAACTCAAAGAATAATTATTTTATATATAATTTTTATTCACGCCCAGAGGCCGACATTTGTAAAATACCATAAGTATATGATATGAATTTAGGAAGCTACATATCTCACTAACTAATAATATTTGGATAATATGGAACACAAAAAAACAAAAGAGAGAAGGAAGGTTGTAGATCGGACGGCCATAAATCAATCGATCCCATTAATTGACCGAAGTAAGGCTCGTCGTCTTCTTCCCTCCAACCTCACAATCTCCCTTCCCAACTCCAAATCCAGATCCCCTAACTTCCTCGATTTTTTTTCAGATTACCCGATCTTGTCTCTGTCCGGTAGGCTTATTATCGACCCTCAATTTGCGTAAGGTCGGTGTGTGTGAGTGTTTTTTTTTTTGTAAAATTGATTGATTTGTTGTAGATTTTGTTTATTTTTGTTTTTTATTTGAATATGAATTGGCATGGGGGGAGGGGTTGCTTGATCTGGTGTGCATTGAGAGATTGATATTGATTTGTTGGCTTGATTTGGTTCATTTTGTTCAAATTTAGTGGATCTGAATATATGCTTATGATGTGGTCTTTTTCTTGGAAGTTGCATGTTATAATTGCTTATATGAGCTTTGGATTGGAAAGGCTAACAATTCTTCTTATGGATATTGATAATCTTAGTGACTTTGTGTTAGTTATAGGAAGTTAGAAATAGTTTTTTATTGTTTGTAACGGAAATTAATGCATCAAATCTCTATGATTATCAATAATTTCCCTATGAAATATCATCTAGAAATTGTGAGGGATGATTGGTTGCTCTTTGACACACCTCTCCAGAATTTAGATCAAATGGCCGTTTCCAGAATCGTTACTCTCTTTTTTTAATTGATGTCATTGACTTCACTTAATTATGCCGCGTGAAGAGTGGATTTATTTGAACATATAGCGATTTTGATGGGATCAGATCTTTTAGTGCAATGCTAAAATACGCTAGGAAATGTCTTGTTAAGCTAGGAAGGCTCTAGAAATTGAGCATGGACGGTGTGCTGAACTCGTGAAAGAGTAGACTTTTTCGTTGGTTGCACAGTTTGGGACTAATATTTTTTTGATGGAAGTTATGGCTGCTTGGCTTTCCTGAGATTCAGTGTGCACTGAAAGCTTTTGGTAGATAACTGTCTAGTTAAGAGTTTACACACTTAATTACAGCGTTTATGTTTTTTTTAATATTTGTAATTGTCTGGAAGTGGATTTCTATTAGGCATTTGTCACATGATGTTCCATCGTTTCCCATTTACTGTTTGCGCATTGGAGATGTGTCTGATTTCTCTGTTTGAAGGTTGCATGCTTCTTCTTTGCATACTGTTTAAAATAATTGCTGTGTACTTTTTCTCGTTTTTTTATGTTGTATTAATGATAAAGACATAAATATATCTGAGGTGAATTTTCTTTCATCAATTGGCTGTCTTGTGTTTGTCTTTCTAATTGGCTTTTTTGCCCGCTTTAACAGGTCAATGCAGTTTCATGTTTTTGTGTTATTTCCTCATTTATCTGTCCAATATTTGTGAGAAACTTTTTTGTGTTTTTGCTTTGTGCCATTTGATCCTTTACTTGTTGGGTTGGAGAGTCCTGATTCAATATTTTTTAACTCCTCATATAGTTTAAATTATGGCGAGCAAAAGGATTCAGAAGGAACTTATGGATTTGCAGAGAGATCCCCCAACTTCTTGCAGTGCAGGACCCATTGGGGAAGACCTTTTCCATTGGCAAGCGACAATTATGGGCCCTACAGATAGCCCATATACAGGAGGGGTTTTTTTGTCAATATTCATTTTCCTCCTGATTATCCATTTAAGCCGCCAAAGGTTAACTTCCAAACCAAGGTATACCTTTTTTGGCTCTACTATGTGCTTAGTTTTCTTTATGGATATTAGCTGCTCATTAAATGACACAATCTTTGGCGTTCATTCGCTTTTTCCACACCCATTCCATGAATTTGTGTTTTCAAGTGGCTTCCATTCTTGTTTTAGGTCATCGAAGTGAGTTTTAGTTCTGTCTTTATTTGCCCATGATGAGGCAGATTCCTGGGCCTAAATCATCTGGGGTGGGATGGGTAGTGATTAAGATCATATAACTGTGAAGAAAACAAATTTATGTGTAAAAGTTACAATTGTTATAAAGCTATTCACCAGAGTAATGATTTAACTAATATCGCTAAATTATTGTGCCTGCTATCTGTGGAATAGCCTTGGATGTGGCTTGAACTTTGTATTAGAGCCTGGAAAGTAATTATCATTCTTAGAAATGTCTGGCCTCGGCTTTGAGCTTTCAATTGTTTAATGAAGTTCCCTGTGGTCTCATCACAGCTGTTACCAGAATGTCTTATTTTCAGCTTCTTATTTTGATTTTTATTACTTCCTGTATCCTCGTACTAATAACTTTTGAATGTTGTTGTTTTCTGTCTCCTTTCAACAAACTAGTTTAGGTATGTAGTTGCATCTGGGTTCTCTTGTTTAAACATAGAAAGTTAAATTTTTTAGCCTTTAGTTAAATAGAAACTACTCTTATTATGCATACGGGAGGGTTTGAGTTTCTTTCATACCTGAACATCTGGTGTGAGGGAGGTGAGTTTTTTATTTCATGGCTGGGCTCATAATGTTGAGATATTCCCTCCCATGAGAAAGCGTTCAGTCACATTGAAAGTCGTGAAGACATGAAGATAAACCAAGAGGTACGACGAATTCGATGAGAATTTGTGGAATACGTGAAGAGACTCATTAGTGAGGATTCCAATGCTCAAGAAGTAGTGTTTGGAGTTGGCTCTTCATTTCCAAGTGGTATTCATATCTCTAGTCTATAAATATGTGATTAGAGGTATGTGTTCGGTGTGCTTTCCCTTTGGGGAAGTTCCATGGAGTGTTCTCCTTTAGGGGAGACTTGAGGGATTACAGATCTAGACAGGGTCACTATTGGTAGTGCATGTGGGAGAAGAAAGTGAAATTGTTTGTTGTGAGGTGAAGATATGACTTCGGGTTCTTCGACAAGATCAACAGTGGTTAATTTCTTTTCTTTCTCTACCTTTGTCTGTGGATTGTAATTGGGAGTAGTGTTACTCTTTTGGGTGGAGTTTTCCACATTTGGGTAGAGTTTCTACTTTTATTGGGGTGAAGTTTTTCACACTTTGGTAGAATTTTCTACATGTATTGGGTGGAGTTTTTCCACATATAACGGGGAGTGGTTTCACTCACAAGGGGAGAGTTTGGAGAAGTTTTTCATCATCTCAAGTTGAAGTGGGGTCGTAATCCAGGGTGTGAGATTGATCCATTTTTTCATTTGAGGTGTATGATATTTTTCTCAATTTCTCAAGAATTGTATCTTTCAGATCTTGTTATTGATCTGATTTAGGTTAGGAGAGTTTTCTCAAATTTTATTTCGATACTTGATTGTAAGAGATTTCTTAATCAAAGTTGATCGAGTAGGTTGGTTTTCTTTTCTCTAAATTGGGAGGAAAGTTTCCATCCATTTTTATCTTGGGTGTCTCCTATTCATTTCATCGAGTAGGGGAAATATTTTCTGGCTTGTTTTCGCTGGAGTGTATATTTCCCAACAAGTGGTATCAGAGCTTTGGTTCATATTTTGGATCATGCTTTGGTTTGTGGAGCTGTGGTTTCATGACCTGTGGAGGTTCATGTTATGGTGGTCGGTGAAGCGGTGACCTGCAGCAAGCTGGCTGCAGCTGGCATCCGGCCAGCAGGGAGGAGCGGAGCCGGGAACCCGGGGGCTGCGATGGCAGCCCATGCGCTCCTGCAGCCATGGAGGCTGAGGGCCGCGACCAGGTGGCCCAATCCCGCAGCCGTCTGGGCTGTGACATGCGGCCCAATTTAGATCCGCAACTGGAGCCCGAGACAGCGGCAACCAGCAGAGGAGCCACGGCGGGCGACCAGTCGGAGTCGCAGCGGTCAAGCGGTAGCTGTGTTCCAGTGTTTGCAGCGACAAATGCACGAAGGAGTGGCGGTCAGCGACTGAGAGCGGAGCCGGAGCCGGTAGCCGAGAGGTGGAACCGGCGGGCGGCAGCCGCAGCCGCAGCCGACAGTGAGAGGCTGGCAACCCACTGCCGGCGGGCCACAGCTGGCGGCAAACCTTGCGCTCGACCGGAGGCCAGAGAGGAGCCGTGATGGCGGCCCATTTGTTTCTGGATCTGGTGCTAGCAGTCAGTGACCAGCAGAGCCGGAGCTGCAGCCTGCAGCCATTGGCCAAGATCTGGGGCCGGCGGCTAAGAGAGGAGCCGTTGGCTGGCTGCCAAAAGCCTGAGGGGCGGCCGGCGGAGAAGCCCGGGGGCCACCTGGAAGCAGCCCAGTCCGCGACAGGCGGGTGGCCGGCGACCAGCGAGGCCGGGCGGCAGGGAGGCCGCTAGGCCGGGGTCGCGACCGGCGAAGGAGGCGGTGCAGGCGCCTGTGGCCAGGGTGGCTGGGGGGCCGCGTTCATAGCGGACCAGCCCGCGATGGTGGCCAGGCGTAGCCGCGACGGGCGGCTAGGCGATTTGCAAGCGCAACTGGGCGGTCGGAGATCCTGTTGCTGCAGACCGACGTCCAGTGATCGGCCGGCGCTACGGCGGCCAAGGGGAGCCAGCGGCCGGTGGTCTGCTGCTGCAAACGCGACAGCGATCAAGCGGAGTCGCGACGGGCAGCCAAGCAAGGCCGCGATGGGCAGACATGCGGGTCCGCGACGGCGGCCCAGTTATGTTGCTGCTGCTGGCAGGCCAAAGTCGGCGGTGCTAAGGTGGCAAACCAACTCGTCTTAGTTGCTGTTGGCGGCCAAGGTGTTTGTGCCGCAGCCAGCGCGGCTGCGACAGCCGGAAACAACAGCCGGCAGGGCTGCGATGGTCGGAGGATGCGAGCGGTGCGTACCAGGTGCTTGTGCTGGTCGTGAAGCTCGGGTTCGAGTCGAACGTGTTTCTGATGAACGCGTTCCTCACAGCTTTGATCAGATATAGGAAGGTTTCCGATGCAGAGGTGTTCTTCTGCAAATGCTCAGTGAGGGATACGGTGTCACGGAATGCTGTGATTGCCGGGTATTTACAGTTTTCCTACTCCAAAGTTTGGAGCTTTTGGTGCAGGATGGTGTATGCAGGTGTGAGACCTGATCATTTCACTTTTGCTATTGTTCTCACTGGGATAGCTACTTCTTCTAGCTTGACAAATGGCCGGCAAGTGCATGTCCGCCTTGTCAAGTGTGGCCTTCGGCAAGAGTGAGCTTCTCGATTGAAGAGGGAGGTTGCCGAGGGGAGATCTGCGAAGGTGTAGCTGAACAATGGCTTGTTGAGCATCACCACAGGGACGGAGCTCGCTGTCTTGATGTCGGCGACTCAGGTGATGGAGTCCCGTCTTGCTCTTGTCTTCTTTGATGGAGAGTGTTTGGTCGTGGGAGCGGTCGACCTCCTATGACATCCGGATTGACTTGCAGATGGTGAAGTCGATGGTCGCGTAGAGGACGTTGAGGATGATGCACTCAACGGGGGCGATGTACTCCATGATCATGATCGAGACCTACTCGTATATGTTGTCGAGATGACCTTTAGGCTATGCTAGCATAAGTGTTTCTTTTATACGAGTATGGGAGATGTGCTAGAAGTCCTAATCAGGGGAGATAGAGAACATTGCACATGAGTCGTTAGGGGAGATGCGTTAAAATATTTCCCTCCTCATGTGGTAGTTGACAAGTGGTATGGTCGACAATGATGGTGCTCACCATATCGGTCTCCAACTCTTCCTTGATATGAAGGTTCCAGCTCAACAGGTCCGGCATACTGGAGCAACGGACATGGCTACCAGTGACGGTGGTTTGGGACCTGGTGTGGAACAGACCTCGGATCCCCTATCACTTCTTCTCTCACTGCGGTTGTAATGGGCTGTCTGAGTGCAAGTGCTTGCTTGGCACCCAGCTGACTAGGATGGCGAAGTGTAGCGATGCCGAATGCGGTGAGGGGGACAAGTTCAGGAGCTTGGGGCTGATCAAGTTGTTGGATCTTCCCATCTCCAAGCTGAATGTGAGTACGGGAGAGTGTGCGGAGCAATGTTTGATGAATTGTTCCTATGGTGCGTATTCCAACCTCAGTTTTGGGTTTTCTCCCAGGTGGGTGCACTGTTCGAGCCAGAGGGTAGACAGTTGCTAATTGAGAAAATCCATAAAGGGAATTGTGTCGAAGAGGCATGACGAGTCACATTCAAGAAAGTGGTAAGGCCGATTGATGCTAATGAGGTGTAGCATTTTCAGGCAGGTGGGTCAAAGACCCGTAATCGAGCTGACTTGAGTATGCTTGTATGCGCCTTGGTTATCGATGGGTTGTGTTGTGATTGATGGAAGCAAGGATGCACATGTGTGGAAATTTTTCCAAGGTGTTTCTCATGCTCGGGAAGGGGAGAATTGTTGAGATATTCCCTCCCATGAGAAAGCGTTCAGTCACATTGAAAGTCGTGAAGACATGAAGATAAACCAAGAGGTACGACGAATTCGATGAGAATTTGTGGAATACGTGAAGAGACTCATTAGTGAGGATTCCAATGCTCAAGAAGTAGTGTTTGGAGTTGGCTCTTCATTTCCAAGTGGTATTCATATCTCTAGTCTATAAATATGTGATTAGAGGTATGTGTTCGGTGTGCTTTCCCTTTGGGGAAGTTCCATGGAGTGTTCTCCTTTAGGGGAGACTTGAGGGATTACAGATCTAGACAGGGTCACTATTGGTAGTGCATGTGGGAGAAGAAAGTGAAATTGTTTGTTGTGAGGTGAAGATATGACTTCGGGTTCTTCGACAAGATCAACAGTGGTTAATTTCTTTTCTTTCTCTACCTTTGTCTGTGGATTGTAATTGGGAGTAGTGTTACTCTTTTGGGTGGAGTTTTCCACATTTGGGTAGAGTTTCTACTTTTATTGGGGTGAAGTTTTTCACACTTTGGTAGAATTTTCTACATGTATTGGGTGGAGTTTTTCCACATATAACGGGGAGTGGTTTCACTCACAAGGGGAGAGTTTGGAGAAGTTTTTCATCATCTCAAGTTGAAGTGGGGTCGTAATCCAGGGTGTGAGATTGATCCATTTTTTCATTTGAGGTGTATGATATTTTTCTCAATTTCTCAAGAATTGTATCTTTCAGATCTTGTTATTGATCTGATTTAGGTTAGGAGAGTTTTCTCAAATTTTATTTCGATACTTGATTGTAAGAGATTTCTTAATCAAAGTTGATCGAGTAGGTTGGTTTTCTTTTCTCTAAATTGGGAGGAAAGTTTCCATCCATTTTTATCTTGGGTGTCTCCTATTCATTTCATCGAGTAGGGGAAATATTTTCTGGCTTGTTTTTCGCTGGAGTGTATATTTCCCAACACATAAGACTTAGTTACCCTACAGGGAATTTGTGTATCTTTTTGAATCATTATTTAGGGAATTTGTGTATCTTTTTGAATCATTATTTCTGATATTATTATTGAAACTCTGGAACTAACTGTATCAAGGAGATTCTCTTATTGATTTTTTTCTTATGGTGTGAGTGGAGGACCCTTTTTAAAAAAAAAAAAATTTCTTCATTCTAGACTTGAGCTAATGTAATACAGTTCAATGGTTTTCTTGGCTGGTAAAACTCGTTATCATTTCTGCAGGTTTACCACCCAAACATCAACTCAAATGGCAGTATCTGTCTTGACATTCTGAAAGAGCAGTGGAGCCCAGCTTTGACTATTTCGAAGGTACTCCTGTCTATCTGCTCCCTTCTTACAGACCCAAATCCTGATGATCCTCTTGTCCCTGAGATTGCCCACATATATAAAAACCAAAGAGCCAGGTATGAAGAAACTGCCCGGGCATGGACTCAGAAATATGCCATGGGCTAGTGCCAATCATTCAAGATCTTGTTTTATCTAAAACAGAAGCTATGACGTTGATCAAGGGGTCTCTAAATGTGTCGGAATCGTGAGGTTAATGCTGGTTTTGGCCATCAGTGTACATTATGTGTTATCCCATAAAAATGTTGTCTTAGTTTCTAATACGTGAATTGTTTTAGATGGGTGCTTCAATGGTCTTGTGAACTTTGGCTTGTTTTGTGTAGGCTTCAAACAGAAACTTCAGTATTTGTTTCATATCCACTCTTAAACTAGCTTGCAACAAATTTATATCAGATGTGAAGGTGAACGAATGTGAATACTTTTATGATTTTACTGCTTGTTGAAGATAAATCTTTTCACTCTATATTGGATCTTAAATTTTTATCCTACGTCTTTTTATTTATAGTTGTCCACGACAACACCTATGAATGAGGAGACCATGGACTTCGAAATTGGCTCGTGATAAATCTTAAGAGCCATTTTTTATAATCGCTTATGAATATTTTTTCTTTACCATTTTACCTATTTTTCTTATTCACCCCATCGGTTTTCCCTGCCCTCGGCTTGTTTGATTTGATATTCTCTTTTCTTATTCTTTTTGCTTGGTTGATTTGGTATTCTCTTTTCGTATTCTTTTTCTTCTTCTTCTTTCTCATGTTTTAGGTTGGGAGTATGGGTAAACCAATATATGTCAAAATAGGTTCTTCGAAATGTCTTAAACATATTAGTGTGAAAATGATCCAAAAAATTATATTTTTTCTAAAAAACTAGTTTGAATGTATTTTGTATGTAGATGTTTTATTTTTTGAATTAAATCATTAAAAAAATAATGGGCTTCAATCTATTCTCAACAGAAAAAAAAAACTTTGTCTTGTCGTAATTGGATTAATGATAGAATGACTTTGCATAAGACAAAAATTATAGTCTATAGAGGTGATTAAATGCAGGTGAATGAAAAAGATTTAATGTTGCTGTATTGTCGGTCACAAGCTGGATATTTTGAAATGTCTTAAGTATTTTAGAATGAAAATGATCCAAAAAAATTTTTCTAAAAAAAATAGTTTGAATGTTGTATGTGGGTGCTTAATTTGTTGAAATAAAATCATTAAAAAAACTGACTTCGATCTATTCTCAAAAGGAAAAAATAATGTCTTATCGTAATTGGATTAATAATAATATGATTTTGCATAAGAGGAAATCTACAATCTGTACAGGCGATCAAAAGCAAAAGATCAAACTGGCAAAGTTGGAAAGAAAAAAGGGGGCTTCCAAGCACTGGTAGTCTCACTTGTACCATCCTTCAAAAAAAAATGGACAGTGAAAATGGAAAGAATTTCTTTGAACGATATTTAATTTAATCCATGTAATTAGACAGATTTATCAAACACTTTTAAAATTATAAATAATTGGACGTAAAAAGGTATAATTTTATGAACCCTTATAAAATAAGGCTACATATCTGGTATAGTATCAAGAATGGTATAATAAGGCCGGGTATATTAGAAAGAGAGGTACATTCGTGGATATAGCAAAGATTTGTAGCTGTTTCTGTTGAAAGCTCCATTCAAGATTTGGATTGGCATTCAACTCAAAAAATTTTGATTCAAACCTTGACAAGCACCTTGCGTGAAATACATTTGAAACTTGTTCATAATATATATAAGAATACTCAAAATTAATTTGAAAAATATTACTATATAATTTTTAAATAAAAATAATGAATATCATTTAACTTTAACAAAAAGTATAGTTGTATACAAATATTAAAATAATTTTAATAAGTTAAATTTTATAAATAAATGAAAAAAAAATTTTAAAGATTTTTATAGAATAGAATTATATTCTAAGTTTTTCCCAAATAATAATTAATTAATTAAAAATCTATAAAACCTAAATTAAGCTTGTATTGTTAAATAACAAACTTTAATTCTAGTATTATAAATATAAATATATTAAAATTTATCATTTGTTTAATATTAGTCCATGTACGTTAATAGCTAAATATACATTTTTTTAGAACCGTATCGACATGGGCATGGTCGTAAACATATTTTTTAGCCCAAGCGATAAATGGACATGGCAGTGAACTTATATGTGCCATGTTTGTTATTGTCTATATCCATTAATAATTTATAAAGAAAATTATTTTAAAATATGTACTACGATTTTACTAATATCTATCAAAATTTATAATCCTTGTCTATTAAAAAAAATGATTTATTGTGGAATAATTACATTTTACTTTGTTATTAATGTTTTAGTGATATTTAATTATTTGGATAATTTTTTTAGTTATACCTCATATACCTTACATGAGATAAATATTTAATTTGAACTTTTTTTTAGTAGGTACCACAAAACAATATTTATATATATTAAAAGTAGGGAACATAAATAAGAAATATTTGTTTTTTTAATGACATACATGTCATTTTTTAGGTATGATATATTAGATTCTTAATATTTCTATTATTATTTTTATGAAATTAATAACTTAATAATAATATAGATATTTCATGCTAATATACTAATTTAGATCTTCGATAGACAAAATTGAGATTGATTATTTAATATTTAGTTTCTTAATCAAAATCTCAAAATTAGGTATAAATTTGGATTCAAGTTATCAATGATATTTATTTCATATAGTAAAATAAAATTTGATCAAATTTGGCTTAAAATAATTATACAAGGAGGGTTATATTCAGCTCGTAATCAAATTCAGCCCACAAAAAAATCACAAGTGTCCAATAACTGATGAAGAGCGAAGCTTAAAGAATTGTAAAAAAAATTAAAAATAATAATAATAATAATCGTACACTATAAAATTTTTCATTAGCTAATTAATGAAGTGATTTTTATTTTTCTATATTTCGTATTATTAACATATTATTTCTCAATCTCATTAGCAATTTTTTAATTATATACATCATTTGTAGCCATGATACATTGGATTCTTAATATTTTTATTTATATTTTTTATTACAATAATAACTTTATAATGACACATATATTTCAAGTTTATATTCCGATTTGAAACTTCGACAAATAAAATTAAGATTAATTATTTTCATTCTTCCTAATATTTGATGTTTATATTTGAGTTTTAGATCTCAAAATTATTCATACAGTAAGACTAATCGAATTTGGCGTACAAAAAGAGTAAAAAGATAGCATTAAAAAAATTAATATAAATAGTTATATTAAGCTCGTGAAAACCCTAGTGAAATAAAAGAAAAACTTGTAAGTGTACAAGCTAATATTATTATTTACACAGAGATAAAACTCAGGATTCAATTACATATTAATTAATTATATATTGAAATAAGTGGAAAGGAATAATAGAGTGCGTGTAAAGAGTAAAAGTAAAGTAAAAAAAGAAGAAGTTAAAAACAAAGAGAATAAGATAAATATTAGAAAATAAAAATAAATTAACCCACTTAAATAATAATAATAATAATAATAATAAAGAAAATTTAGCTATGACAAGGAAGAGGGAAGTCTAAGAAACTGAAAAAAATATTCGAAAATGGAATATTTTTTGTAGATTAACCTCCTCTCCAACGAAGATATGAAGTTATTAGGAAAATGGAAAATATCGGAAAATGGAATATTAATTTGAAAAAATATTACTATATAATTTTTAAATAAAAATAATGAATATCATTTAACTTTAACAAAAAAATATAGTTGTATACAAATATTAAAAGTAACTTCAATTTTAATAAGTTAAATTCTATAAATAAATGAAAAAAATTTTAAAGATTTTTATAGGATAGAATTATACTCTAAGTTTTTTTCCAAATAATAATTAATTAATTAAAAATCTATAAAACCTAAATTAAGCTTGTATTGTTAAGTAACAACCTTTAATTTGAGTATCATAAATATAAATATATTAAAATTTATTATTTGTTTAATATTAGTCCATGTCATGTCCGTAATAACTAAATATACATTTTTTTAGAACCATATCGACATGGGCATGGTCGTAGATATATTTTTTAGCCCAAGCGAAAAATGCACATGTATATGTGCCATGTTTGCTATTGTCTATATCCATTAATAATTTATAAGAAAATTATTTTAAAATATTTACTAAGATTTTACTAATATCTATCAAGATTTATAATTCTTATCCATTGTAAAAAAAATGATTTATTGTGGAACAATTACATTTTACTTTGCTATTAATTTTTTAGTGATATTTAATTATTTGGATAATTTTTTTAGTTATACCTCATATACCTTACATGAGATAAAAATTTAATTTGAACTTTTTTTAGTAAGTACCACAAACAATATTTATATATACTAAAAGTAGGGAACATAAATAAATAAATAAAAATTTTAATGACATGTCATTTTGTAGGTATGATATATTGATTCTTAATATTTCTATTATTATTTTTATGAAATTAATAATTTAATAATAAGATAGATATTTCATGCTAATATACTGATTTGGATCTTGGATAGACAAAATTGAGATTAATTATTTTATGTTTAGTTTCTGGATTCAGATCTCAAAATTTAGTATAAATTTGGATTCAGGTTATCGCTGTTATTTATTTCATATAGTAAAATAAAATTCGATCAAATTTAGCTTAAAATAATTATACTGGAGGGTTAAAAGTTAACATTAAAAAAATGTACAGGGTTATATTAATATTCAGCTCATAAAAACCCGGATTAAATTCAGCCCATAAAAAAGTCACAATGTCCTGAAGAGTGAAGTTAAAGGATTGGAAAAAGTTTAAAAATGATAATAACAATTGTTCACTATAAAATTTCTCATTAGCTAATTAATGAAGTGTTTTTCTTTTCTATATTTCGTATTATTAACATATTATTTCTTAATCTCATTAGAAATTTTTTAATGATATACATTATTTGTAGCGATGATACATTGGATTCTTCATATTTTTATTTATATTTTTATTACAATAATAACTTAATAATGACACATATATTTCAAGTTTATATTCCGATTTGAAACTTCGACAAATAAAATTGAGATTAATTATTTTCATTCTTCCTAATATTTGATGTTTATATACGGGTTCGAGATCTCAAAATTATTCATACAGGAAAACAAAATCTGATCGAATTTGGCGTACAAAGAGAGTAAAAAGATAGCGTTAAAAAAATTAATATCAATAGTTATATTAAGCTCGTGAAAACCCTAGTCAAATTAAAAAAAACCGGTAAGTGTACAAGCTAATATTATTATTTACACGGAGACAAAAATCAAGATTACATATTATTTAATTATAGATTGAAATAAGTGGGAAAAGAATAAAAGAGTGTAAAGAGCAAAAGTAGAGTAAAAAGAGAAGAAGTTAAAAAAACAGAATAAGATAAATATCAGAAAATAAAAAATAAATTAACCCATTTAAATAATACTAATAATATTATTATTAAAAAAAAAATTGAGCTCGTGACGAGGAAGAGGGAAGTCCAAAAACTGAAAAAAATATCAATATTTTTTTGTATATTAACCTCCTCTATAATGAAGATACGAAGTTATTAGGAGAGTAAATCTCAACAGTTTTCATTAAATCTCAACAAAATCAGATACTCGACCACTTCCTTCTCTCCTTCACCTCCCTTCTTCCGCCGTCCCTACCTTCCCAAACCTGATATCCTCCAACCCAACTTACTTCCCCATTGATTCCCATCTTCATGTCTACGGAAATGGGTGAGCAGGGAGTCGATAGCGATGGACAGGTGATGGCCAACCCTTTGATCGCCAAGTTCAAGTTGAAGAAGAACGTAGGTGATCATGTCTGCAAGGTCTGCGAAAAGGTATTCACCTGCGGCAAAGCTCTCGGAGGCCATATGAGGATCCATAACGAGGAGAGAGAAGGTGGTAAGCAGCACAAGGTCGTCGTCGCGGGCGGTAAAAAGGAAATAGAGGTAGACGATCTCAGTAGCACCACCTGCAAGCTCTGCTACAGGGAGTTCCCTTCCATGAAATCCTTGTTTGGGCATATGAGGTGCCACCCGGACAGGGAGTGGAGGGGGATCAACCCTCCCCCATCCTATCCCATGCCCCCTCCACCTCATCTTAAGAACAGCTCCTCATCCACGATCTCCGACACGGCTCTAGCTCAGACCGACTCCGGGGAGGAGCACGGGTTCAGATCAGGAGACTGGTCGTCACTCAAGAACTGGCCGGTGACGGCCCGCTCAGCCCGCCATAGGAGCAGGTCGATGTCTTTGTTCGATTCGGCTGTGGAGGCTCTCTGCATGCTCAGCCGGGGGAGACTCTGAACAAGAAGAAGGGCGAGAAAGAAGATTCCGGGTACTCCCTCGCAACTATGTATGAGGGTGGGAACGAATCCGACGGTAAGAGCAAGATCGACAAATTGGAGATTGGGCCTTGCAAAATCGAATCGAATCAGAACCAGATGTCGAGGAAGAAGGTGACCAAGAAGAGGAAACTTAGTGCTTTGTCTGGTAATGGGAGGTACAAGTGCAACACCTGCAACAAAAGCTTCCAAAGCCACCGCGCATTGGGTGGGCACAGGGCCGGCCACAAGAAGAACAAGAACCACCGCTACCCATCAGACGAGGAAAGGGAGTTCGTCACCGAGCTGGCAGCCGCGGCAGTGGCCGACGTCACCGGAGCTGAGACGGCGGAGACAACGGCAGCGGCGGGGGTGCATAGGTGTGAGGTATGTGACAAGACCTTCCCCTCCGGCCAGGCGCTGGGAGGGCACAAGAGGCGGCACTGGGTGAACCAGGCGGAGGCTGCGTCGAGCTCGAGCTTGGCCTCGCCCGAGGAGAAGAAGGCGGCCGGAGCCGGAGGCCGTGTGATGGAGTTTGACCTCAATGAGCCGCCGCCGATGGAGTGACCTTGCATGTTGTGGACGTTCATGGATATCATGCTGCTCTTCTTTATAAGGTTATTAGCGAGCTAATGGTTGTTTAGGAGTTGACATTGTCATTATATTAGGGCTACTACTATATGACATCAATCTTATTATATTAGCTTAGCTGCTGCATATGTCCTAGTAGTTTCTTCTCTATGTTCCTATTTTTATAGCATATATCCATCCTATCCCAGTACTTACGAATTTTAGGGTAAATAAAAAGGTTTTTCATTTGCTTTATTTTGTTTGCGCTCTTTGGATGTGTTGCAAGCTGCAAAATCAACTTGAGCATGAGCTTTTTATTTTTACAAGACTTGACTCTTGCATACCATTTTCAGAGTACAATTATCCATTGATATTAGTATTTTGGATGTTGGCTGTTGTGTTTTTAATCGAAAACTTGCTCATGACAGGATTACATCATGCTACTTACAAAATAATTTAAGTTCATTGACTACTATGGTGAAACTTATTATGCAATAGCTCCTAATAATCTTTCTAGCTAGTTATTAGTGCTCCTAATATGTCAGCAAATGTGATAATAGCTCATCCGCTGTCCAAGATCAGATTAGTTTGATTTAGCTTGATTCGTTCAATCGGGTCGTTTCAAAATTAGCTTGATATCTTGTATACATGGTTTTTTTATTGTTCGATTTAATTCTATTCGTTTAATAGGTTGTCTCAAAGTTAGTTTGATGACTTGTGCACAAATTTTTTAGTTCAATTTAACTTAATTCGTTCAATCGGGTTTGTCTCAAATGTCTCGTATACACATTCTTTACCACGCTTTAGCTCAATTTTTTTATAAATCGGGTTGTCTCAAAGTTAGCTTAATGTAGTGTATACCTGTTCTTTGGTACGATTTAGCTCAAATGTTTATAAATCGGGTTGTTTCAAAGTTAGCTCGATGCTTTGTATGGACATTTTGTAGCTCAAATTAGCTCGATTAGTTTAATCAGATTGTCTCAAAAGTAGTTTAATGTTTATCTTAATATTTTTTAGTTCGAATAACGCACATATAATATATTGAGTGTCTTATACGGGAGAGCTAGCTACTCTGTGTGCGAGTGAAAGGAGACGTATGGAACTTATGAGAGTAGAAGTCTAAAAGGTCGGGGAAGAAGCATGAGGAAGATGAAGAGAAGGAAAGGTGGAATGATTTATAGGGAGGTTACTTTCAATGAAGGATTCACGAGAATGTGTCAACTAGCATTTAATCTTTGCACCCATTGACGATAATAACACAACAATTGTACCGAGTTGAAGCTCCTTTCCCCACAACAAAATAACCCCTTTCACAGATGTAAATGCATGCACTGCTCAAACATTGGTTGGTCTTGTAGTGAAGCTGCTTCGTTCACTCTCTTTCCATATTTTTGACTCTTGGAGTGTCTCGAATTTGTAAGAAATGTATGGGTGTCTGCATGGGGTGCTAATTATCATGTTGGTGCAATTTTGCCTCAAGGCATACCAGCTTTTATTTATGAAACAAGACCTTGCAAAATGACGGGTCTGAAGGGGTATATTGTAAGCTAGAGCCTTGTAGTCTAGATTTACCGACTCGGATAAAATTTGTTCGGTTCGAGTTTGTGCTTGTTATCTTAGAGTTCCATTAAATTCTCAGCTTAATAATAATATATTCGATGGATTATAAATACAGTTTGATGGAATGGACTCGATTTAGCTCGGACCTTGACCTCGATAGCACTTTGTGTTTGAACTTTGAGCTTATTATCTTATCGAATAAATTATCGTCTTCATAATAATAATAATAATACAATGAATTATAAATAAAACTTAAAGGAATGAGTTTGATTTAGCTCGAAACTCAAGCTTGATGCACTTTGCCTAAACAAAATGTCCATTTTAATATTTGATTTAATGCATTTTATTTTTATTATTTTGATTATTAGTAAATTCTTGACATGTGGCAAACTATCTTTATTGATGAATAATTTTTCTTAATAAACCAAAATCTAGATAATTAAGCTCTATCATTGTGCTTCCATGGGATTGAGTATTAATTGTAGTAACCTAACACTCTATATAGCCTTACTTTGATTTTTGTTGTCATTTTTATAAAAATTAATTATGCGTAAATATTTATCTTGGAGGTCACTCAAAAGAATGTCCCTCGATTAATAGGTTATAGTTAATTAAGAAAATGGTGTTTTCTCTCAAGTTGTTTCAATTTGTAGGTTTAAGATTTTTAAGCTAATTTCTTAGTTCTTGTTGCCTTTTCTTAGCAGTTTTTAGTTTCTTAATCATGTCTCTTAAGTTCAAATATGAACATCGCACGTCGGAAACTTGAAGGCCATATGAATTTTTCATTTTTGAAATATTATTAACCTATTCTTAAGTTCGTTTTTGTTAACTAGTTTGATCTTCAACATAATTACTCCTTTCTTATGAGTTCACAGGTATTTGGTAAAAAACTATTAAGCAAATCTCCTCTTCTAAAAGTATCAAACTATTTTCATCATATTAAAGAACTTTAATTAAAATACTATTTTTAAGGAAAAGCCAATTATCTCTAAGCATGACTATAAATTAATCTAACTGACGATGGATGTTAATTTAGTTAAGATAGAATATAAGTTTTTCAGTACTACATTAAGATGAGTAAAAAGGAAGTAAAACAAGAAGAATACAATGTGCTTAACTCTATAAAAAAATTATGTTCTTTTTTTTCTTTTACTTTGAAATGTAAATATATTTGTTGCAAACACATGGCACTTCGAAAAATTTTGTTGTGTTTATTAAAAGAGAAATATTAAATTTGTTTATAGTTTAATAACTTGATGATTGATTTATATATAATCACTTATCACGGTAGTTCCCACAAAACGTTTGTTCTGTTCTTGTTTTGAAAGAGACAATGCTATGGTTACTGTAAACGGACCTTTTTTGTACGAGAAGCACTCCAATAAAAATAATTTCAGAATGTCTCGTGGGGCCTTCACAAATTCAATGAGAGTGAATCAACATCCAATATCAAAATTTTAGTTATATTGTACTTTCTATACTAAAATTATTCTTTTTATATGATTTTGCTTGTGGTTGTGTATTACCCGCAAAATATAGCATATAATGGATTTTAGTTTAAATTCAAAATGACTAGCCATTCTCGGTCGACTCAAACCCGCATTGCACATTCACAAGGTCCTTATTAGATATTGGACTTGGATTATTCTTAATTGCCATCTTAAACCTGATTAGATAAAGGAGAAGACTTAATGTTATGACGAGCATTATGCCTTGAAAGTTTACAAATCAAAAAAAGAAATAGAACTTTTGATGTCTTAATTTAGTGAGAGCATTCATTTTGTATAAATGTCAAATGTGTATCCATATTAGATGATATATATTTATTTACACATATACAATGTAAACTTGGTTTTTCCATATAAAAGAAAGATTGCAAAACCAATTTACTGCATTAGTGAGCTATCACATTATTAGGTTTATCAACTTTGTCGACAATTGGGTCTTACACCATATTTGCACTTGCGGCCCCGCATACACGTGTCCGCGTTTGAGGAAGCCTGTGGATGGTACTCGTTAAATAACTACCTTCTATTCTCCATAATCACACTTTCATTGTCATCCTCACCACTCAGAAGGGCCACGGGTTTCGAGTCGTCCAACCAGCCTCTCCCAAAGCTAAGGCTACTGCTACTACGACAGGCCCTGGCTAGGAGAAGGGCATCCAAAACTTTGCAAGTTTTGTATATTTTGCGGTGTCAATGTGAATGCAAATCAATAACGTAACCTGGTGCACAAGGAGGACTGATCAAGTGCAAGGTACTTCTAAAATGTATCTGTCTACTGTTCGACCATGAGAAGGTATGATGTTGAACCAGGCTCACTCAGAGTTCTTATGATACAGAAATTCAAGCATGACCTTTGATAGCCATAGATTGATGATATGCATGATACAACATTGTCTTGAATGCATGTTCGAAAAGCCACTGCTGAACCTAAATGTACACAAAACTACAATGACACCAATACTTTTGCTATCTCAAACACTAAATTATTTTGGGTAGGAGTACTTATTCCTTCAAAAATACACCAACTCATCATATCAGCTTTCATTAAATTCCCACTATTGATTTTCCATGAGTAGCAGAAAAAAAAAGATATATTAAAAAGTTCCTCATAACCATAGTTGCTAGTCGATCAAGAGTGCCACTGAAGAACCTCAATACAGTACTCTTAAATTTCTAGTGACAGAAAATTCACATGTTTATAGTATAACAAGTTGCCCGCCAGCCCATCTTTTCAGTTCTCCTTTATTCAGTTTCCAAGGACCATCATTCAAAGACCATCTTCGATGGACAAGCTTCAATGTAGGAGCATTTGCAGACAGTTCTACATTTGGTAGAGTATACATAGTTGAGATCTGATAAATAGTTGATGACAGTATATAATAGTAATGGGGGAGAAGTTCAGCATCTTCAGTAATTACCTCAATTTCTACTGTCAACATTGGCGCCAGGGCATGACATGAGGAACTTGGGTAGATGTGAACCTGATGGATCCAGAGTTAGAATTGGCAGCACTTGGATGGAGCAACATGCCTCCCAATACCGGCTGATAAGATTTAGGACCAGAAAGTCTACAAGTACCATGTCTCTCAACTTCCACCTCAGGAACATCGTCAATTACAATCACTTCTCTTGGAGAATCTGCGATGTGATCAGTAGCAGCTGGTCTCAGGCACTGGGGTTTTTCTAGCATTTCATATGTAAGACCTGCCGGAGAACTATAATTTCTATCTACTCTCTTTGGTTGAACAAGTACATCTGCTTTAACCTTTGGTTGAGTAAATCTTTGAGCTGAAAAATCATGGGTTAAACCAGATGGTTGCATATACTTGGGGTTTCCAAAGTTTCTTGACATGTTAGAATAACCAGCACAGGAATTTGATGGGGAAGTGCTCAGGTTCCGGCCAGTTGATGGCTGACAGTTGAAGGCCGAGCCTGCAGAAAATCCAAGAAGTTTCAGATAATTAGCATTTGAATTGTCATTGGGAAGGACTGTCTTGTGATCTTGGACAGGCACATCTGTGTCTCTGTTCATCACCATCAAGTTCTTCCCCATTAACCTTAAGACAGGACTTGGAGCAGATTGTGCATGGGCCAGAGATGACGGGCTAGGGACATCAAAAGCCTCAGTGCTAGTGATGTTTCTAAATGCACTTGCAGATTTCACACAGCTCATCGGTGATCCCACCATGAAAGGGTCCACATGAGGAGCCGAGGGAGTGCCAAATGAGGTAAAGGTGCCCATCCTATTTGAGTTGTTCAGACTTGAAGTCATCTGCTTTCTCTTTAACATTGGCAAATTAGAGACAAAATTTTGCCTTGAAATATTTGAGCCATGATAAGTCCGACTTACACTTTCCTTCCTAGAACAACAGCATGGTTGATCATCTGGGAACTTCAAAAGATAATTTGGAGGAATTGATACTCTTAAACTCTCTCGTCCAAGTTTTGTTCTTTCACCTGCAGCTGTGGTTGAGCTGGAGGGGAAGGTATGATTCTCCTCACCATGAACAGCACCAATTAAGCGAGCTCGATCTATGAAACTTTGTTTCCCTCCTAGCGCTGGAGGCGTTGTGGATATTGCTGGCTGCCAGGTTGCAGCAGAACAAGAAGATAAAGAATGGCTATTCAAAAGTTGATACTCTGGTATAGTTTGTGGATTACCAACATTTGCAGAAGAATTTGCATGGAAAACTTGATAGCCTATGTCTTCATAACTTGGTAAGCATAATTCTGGTTCTGCAAAATCTCCACATTTATTTTGTTGAATCCTTTGCAGACACTCACCCTCATTTCTCAAATTTGTTTCTGCTGTCTGAGAACTAACAACAGTACTAACATCACTAAGCCGCACCTCTTGCTCATCACAAGAACTATATGACACAGGTGCCACACCTCCTTCATTTGCAGATATTGGCATGGTTTGTTCATCTACAGATTCACAGGAATCAGCCTTCAAATCAGCATCAGAAGGTGAATTCCTACTAACTGGCTTTCGGGTATCAATGTTGAGATCCCCAGCACCTAAAAGGGCAACCAATTTCATTATTAATTGATATTTTTCTGCAGTATCATTGAAGTTGTAAATATCAAAAAATAGTCCTTACCTCCAGAATAGATGTCATGAGATACATGGTTTGTTGAGCCAGGACTTTGCAATTCTTCATCTAAACTAAAACCTGATTCATTCTGAATTCGATAATCTTCCCTGAAACCTTTGGCCTCTTCCCTCATAATATTTTTCAAATGACAAAGTCTTTGATCATTTCCTGAATCACCGCAGCTTGATGATAGTGGTTCCACCCATTTATTTGGCAATTGTTGCAATCCTTGTCCACTCTCCGCAATAAGCCTGCGTGACTTCTTTGGGGTATTTCTATCCACCACATGAGAGTTTTTCAATTCCATGAGTCTAGGAGAGTTTTTGGAATAGGCACTCTTAAAGCTTGAAATGTCTCTGTCCATTGATGTTAGAGGGCTCCTGTCACTATTCCCATGAGTATCCAGTCTTGGGCATCTCCGAGAAGAGATACAAGTTCCAGAAGAAATTGTGCCGTTCAACATTGAATGATCAGATGTCTTCGAACGTCCTTTAGCAGGTGTATGAACATTACTTAGACAAATATCGATAGAATTCTCTTCCCAGTCACCAGCACTGTCATGTGAGCCTCCAGTATCACTGTGAGAAGAGGTATATCTATCCTGCTGCAAACTTGAGTTCCCTTGAAGGTGACATTCCTCTCTAGCATAACTGCCAGAACTCAAGCTGCTGTTCTCATTTATTATAGTAGGTGGCATCAAATCTTTGTCCTTCTTTGAAGGAGCAGACCTTTTGCAACTTGCCCATTTCTGTAAAGTTCTACAATCCTCAGTAGTTGCCAGTGACTCCCGGCTTTTAAGCAATTCGGATAGTGATACTTCCTTTTCAAGTTCTTTGCCTTTTGATCCCTTGAGAGCCTAAAAATTCAATATTTCATCAGAAAAAATAAGTATATACCATGTTCCCCACCCAATAAAATATTTCACAAAAGATAAAATATAATCTACAACAGCCATCACAAGAATAATAAAAAATTATTTTAAGGAAATAAAACAACAAACTCAAGGGAGCTCAGAAGTAAAAGGCCCAATCTTAACACTGGCCACAAAGTACAAATACCTCGGCGTCATGATGCTTGAGAAAGCCCAACTTCTTCTCGAGAAGCTTCCCTTTCTTGTGAGCCTTGTGACCACGGAAACTGAGCTGCTCTTTTCCAGAGAAAATACCCTTCTTTAGCTTGCCAAGCTTCCGTGGTTTAGCACCACCTTCTCCAGTGACAACAGTAGGCACATCATTAAACCGTGACAAGAGTCTAACTTTCGTACCACTAGAATCCACATACACTTCCCTCCCATCGTCACAAAACTCCGGTCGAGGCCTCTTGGTCTGAGCTACATGGCCACTGCCACCAGGAAGCTCGTCTGTGGTTGGAGCCGTGGCACAGGACATGCCATTCCTCCTCTCCAGTTCCTCCAGTGTGCAGCGTGGTGCGGTGACGCATATATCAACCATGGACCTCATCTTCCTTGGTTTCCCTTTGAACCCTCTGGAGGCACCAGCCACCTCCATTCTCGCCGCTGACTCCGCCGCAAGGCATTGGTCAATGTGGGCATTCAAAGTAGTGTTGGAAGTTGAAGAAAAGGTCTTGCAAACAGGGCATATCTTGGAAGCCATGGGCTCCGTCACAGCAGCACTCTGATCAGGCACAATCCCTTCACCAGCAAACTTCACAATCAGCCTTCGCTTTTGCTCAGATTGCTCGCATGAACTTTGGGTCTTGTCACACACTACCAACGAGGCTTTTGATAATTTGATGCTCTTACTTGCAGGAACAGCGGGAAGCTTGTTCTTACTCAGGAAGTCAGAGCTTACTCTAGCTTGAGCATCAGTTGTTACTATTGAAGCTGTGGTCTCTTCGACAACAGACTCCTTTTGGCACAAAGACACTGGTGATCTCTTTATGGATCTTCTGTCCTCTTTAACGGGTTTATTTGAATCGTCTTTCTCCGACGCTAGAGATGGAATTCGATCAGTTGATCCTAATGAACGTGAAACCAGAGGCTCATCAAGCTTATGGCCAAAACCATTAGCTTCTGGGCCCAACAAGGTGACATCCTTCCTTTCTGCACCCTTGTTTCTTTCCGATTCTGCAACAAGGGCTTCCTGACTACCAAGTTCTGCACCTGGGATGGTCACAGACAGATCACGTCTCACTGCAACAACAGGTTCAAACGGTGGCAACACCTCCCTTACGCCATGCTTCAAGCAAAGATGCAGAAACTTGTCAGAGAAGGGCCAATTCACTTGTATATCCTTGCTCCTTGATGTGAGAACATACTCTCTGCAAGAACAATTTTTTGCAATCAGATCTCAACCAAAAGCTTTCACAACCCAAAAGAAAACATTCAGTCATCAAAGCTCATATACCATGCAATGATGTGAAATCAGAAAAACCAATCCATAAGAAACATGCTAAAATTGATGATTAGCCAAACTACGAGGTATTGAACACCATGACTAGCCGACAAAAGTATGGACCTTCTCATTTCGTTCCCATATCCCTCTAGCTTCCTGGTCAGTTACAAACAACATGGACTCCCCTCATGGGCTCACCCATGAAATCATACAAAAACAGAAATCAGACACCATGGTCAATTCAAGCCACAAAGCAAGGTTGCAGTCTTCACGACCAGAATCAACGCCAAGATGGTTAAACTGTTCAGAAATCAACAGGAAAAGACATGACATCTGCTACAACTGGGTCAAGACATGATCCCCACCCATCTGAGAAATTTCTACAGGAAAACTACTGATGATGTCAAGATCAAACATGGGCGGTTCTCTAGCTTCCCCACCGTGGATCTATGACACAAAGAAAAGAAAAGCCTGATGAATGGCCAAAGCAGCAGTCTTTGATTATGCTTTCTTCTAAAAAAGAAAAATCCATGGAGGATGAACATGAACAGTGATTCTATCAGAGATTAAGATCATGGTCATTATTTACCTTATGGAGAAGGCTTGGTCATGCTTGAGCAGCTCAGGCTCTTCACCAGCTGTGCACTTGGGATGATCACTACCATCAGACTTCAAACCATCAACCTTGTGGGAACATGAGGGAGGGTCTGGAGTGATATCAAGGGATAACATCTGAAGACAAGCTTCTCCTCTTTCCTTGTGCCAACTTCTTCCTCAACAGTAGCAGTAGTAATAGTCCCAAGAGCTTCACTGCAGCTACTGGGACAAAGCCTCCTCTCTATATCGTCCAGCATAACCAAAAAGAAAAAAATCAATGAATCCAACCAAAGGAGTGGATCAGGGCCTAGCTTTTCAGTGGGTTGATTTGATGCCTGCAGACAAGGGAAGATCAAGGAATCAAAGGTGGAGATTTGAGGGAAAAAACTAGAACAATAAAGCCATTCATTTCCTCTTGGGGCGTTATTTTATGCTTAAAAAAAGTGGGTGAGTACTGTAGCAGTAAAGAAAGAGGTGGAGAAGGGAGGGGTCGGGCGTGTTCAGAAGGAAGGAGACGAATCAGGTCCCTTGTTGATATCACATCACCTCAAAGCCCCATGGGAGAGATGATCACCATCTACCAGGTTGTGGAGGCTCCCATGCGTCATTTTATGTGGAGTTAGTAAGCAGCTTCTCCGGCAGAAAGGCGGAGGGATTGAGATGGAGCCATACAGATGAATGGTTGGTTGCGAACAGAAACAGCTACATCTAAAGATGGTGGACGGAGAAGATATTGGCGGTGGCTCGAGGGAGATGGGAATGAAGAATTGGATGTATGGTGGAAGAAGATGATACGAAGTCCTGTGGGAATGCTCCAGATCCTCAAACAGGGATGGAAGATTGAAGAAGCAAGCTCAGAAACTGGGGGGGGGGGGTGCAAATGTCTTCTTTAGCACCTGGAAGAGTGGAAAATTGAACGAAAGCAATACCAATCAACAGCAGGTGAGCTCTCAGACAAAGAAGCTTCCACTGAGTTGAAGAAGAAGAAGAAGAAGAAGAAGAAGAAGGGGAATCAAAGCAGTAAATCTGATCTGAAGAACCCACTAAGGAACATCATCACGCACTCCTCCGAACACATGATTGAACTCTTACAAAGATCAGATGGAACAAACCCAAGAAAATTTTAAAAAAAAGAAGGGCGAGAACAAAAAATCACAAAAAACAAAAATCTCTGGATGCCATTCAATCAAACACCTCAAAAATCCACAAACAATAAAACCCACTCGGGAAAGTTGTGAGTAGAAACAAAAATTTTGCCCAGCTACACAAATATGAAGAATCAAGATGAATAAGCAGGAGCAAAAAAAAATCAAAACACATACAAACCAAACCTTCACAACTCCTCCCCAGCTTCATCTAATCTTCACTACCTAAGGAAACCAATGGAAAAAATCTCAGTGAGTCGGTAGATGCCAAAAGAGTTGTTGAAACTCGGAGACTTGAAGGGAAATACGGGGTGAGAGAAGGGGGTGTGGAAGAAAGAACAGCCACCACTCACAAACACATCAAAGGGGAGGAGGGGGAGAATCTGGTTCTCTCTCCACCCTAAAGCTGGCCCCTGGTAAAAAAGTCAAAACTGATAAAACTCCAGTAGTTTCTGTGCCTTCCCCCCCCAGTTGCCAAGGGAGAGATTTTTTTGCATCATCCCTTTCATGAGTGAACCTTTGGAAACAACCAATTTTAAGTGGCATTTGTAAGATATTTTTAACTATTTAATTAAAAGGAATTATTTTTAGCTTTTTTTTTTTTTTTTTTGCATCATCCCGTGCGCCAGCTCTAGAATGTGTTTTGGATTGTTTTGTAAAGAAAATTAACACACCAGTTGAAATTTTTAATAAAAAATTAATACGATTACAAGATTAAACAAAATAACTTTTTTCATTAAATAAATAAAGTGAAAGAAGAGATATTCCAAATAAATATTTTTTTTCAAATAATATAATGAGCCAAAATTAGTTTTTTCAAAATTACTTTATAATATATATATATATATATATTAATTAGTACATATATTTTAATAAAATTAATAAAAATAAATTTTATTTTTAATAAAATAAATAAATAACAAATTTTATTTTGAAAACTTATCTTTTTTCTTTTGCATCAAAACTTTCAAAATAATACTAATTATAAGGATAAAATTAAAACATATTTTATTAATGGACAACCAGGTTAATATAAAATTGTATGAAAATTTTTATTGTGAAATAAATACAATTAGTTTCAAAATCCCATAGTCTTTATTTGTTTAGAGATCTAATAATAATATTTAATAATCAATGAATTTTCAAAATTATTGCACGTAATAGGAGCTAAAATATTATCTAATTACTGTTATTAATCGGGCCTTATATCCTATAAAAAATTACTCGTCGATTAGAGAATGTACGATAAGGCATATTTAGTAGTACATTGAGTGGGGCAGAGTTTAAATTGTAGAGCGTATCGTATAGAGGGAATGTTAGAGAGAGAGAGAGAGAGAGAGGGTGTGTTGGAGAGGTGTCATATCCTGTCACCTACTCTAACCTCTTCAACATCCCCACGCCAAAGAGGTACTGCGTCTCCACTGCTGCACCCGACTTTACCCCTGATTTTCGATACGCCATCGGTTTACTTGGTGTCCGAGACCGAATGCCATGAACTTGGACGCCAACTATCGAGTTTCACGAAAGTGACTGCCGACATGGGAATGTGTGGCCTTATGGCTACAGTTTTTCCAGTACGGCTTTTTGCATAGCATGACATTTGGTGGTGTGCCACTTCTTTTAACCCTTTCCTTCCCTTAACAGATTAAATATATTATGTCTTTTATTTTAAAAATTATAATTAAAATGTTTTTTTATATTTACTTACGCTGTAATTAACCATTGATAATTGATATTAAATTTATTATTAATTATTAGTAAAGATAAAATTTTATTTTTTAGGCCCAACTTTTTTTACATGCGTATGTCGATTATGATTTTTTTTTGTTAAAGATTAAAACATTATATGTTATTTTCATTCTGAAAACACTTTAATTTGGGTTAAAAAAGATCAAATTAATTAACCTTCTTTGTAATATATTTTTATTAAGAAGTAGTATATAAATAATTTCTGATATCACGTGTAAAACGGTATAAATAAAATATAAGAAGAGTTTTTCATGGTTTTTTAGATAATATAATATTAATCAATCAAAATATATTTCTTTTTAATAATTTAATAACTCAACGGGCCTAAAAATTTATTCGGACAATTAAACATTTCCAAATTATTTTTTTTCAAAAACCAAAAAATTAGTGCCAAAATAAGAAACGACAAAAAAATAACAAACTTGGGACCCATGACAAATCTTGAAGTACGATTTTTGCTACAAATTCACCCACGTTAGGATTATTCAACCCAACCATGAATTGATTTGATGAGGATTAAGAATGGGTTTGTTCGACATTGGCCTGCACATGAAGAGCTTAGGGTTCGGTCTTTGTAGGTGTAGACTCTCGACCCACCTTCTTACTCTTCATCATTAAGAGTATCCACGTGCTAACCTATAAGAGTAAGGTATATGTATTTAAATAAACTTGTTTATCGTTTTAAAAAGTATTTTCAAGTACAATAATAATATAAAATTTTAATATTCAATTTTTTAAAATAATTCAACTGATTTCTGACTGGTTCCGGACGTGAGAAATAGTTCCATTTTTTGCTTAAACAAACTTCTTATCTTCATCGCTCAGTTGATGATGGGATATGTACATGCTAATATTCTTGTATTTTTTAATATGTAAAAATTGGTTTGGGGTGAAAAAAGTTGTTTATAATTACAACTACCTCATTCTTTTATCTCTGTCTTAATCTTGTGTTGATTAAATTATGGTAAAATATTTGCCCAATAAAAGATAGGTCAACAAAAAAGTTTCTTTATTTATTAAAAAATTTCTTTTAAGCATTTACACGGATGGTTTACAATTGAAATGTTTCATTCTTTAAATTAGTGGAAGTCAAAGGCATGCCTTAGAAAGAGATCACCAACGTTGCGACCAAGACATTTCTTAAATTAACATGTAATATTTAATATTTTAACAAAACAATAAGTTTAAATTTACTTATCAATTTCAAATTGATTAAAATTGGACTATAATTAACTTTACTCTATAAAACTATCAATAAAAATGATACATTGAATAGGAGTTGTTTTTGACACAAAAAACTTAGGTTAGTTGCAAAATTTACATCATTCATACAATACCATGATCACTTGACTATAGTAATTTGGTAATCCAGCTCAACTCAGTAGTCAATTATAGAGAGGAGCTGGCTCTAATTTGGGTCAATTATAGCGCTAATTCAATTAAATTAAAATTATTATTACATGATCAAATTTTATTTTCAAAATCTTACGTGCTATTTTAGAAGGTATAGTAAAGATGCCTGAGATAACGTCTTTCAAATCATACTTTGTACCATATACCAAGGTAAGAGAAAGGATGGTAATAAGGTAAATTACCATGAGGGTAGTTTGGGAATATAGAATACAAGACTTATATGGTCTCCATGCAACGCATGTGCGTAATTGACGCATCACACACGTAAGCAAACAAAATCTGATTCAAACAAGTACATTTTTTAATTCATATTTTAAGGTGTATTAAGTATAAATATTAAACAAATATTATTTTTAAAAACCAAATCATCCAGTTGCTTTAATATTTTATGGCTAATAATATTTGTTAAGAAAGTTATCCTAGTAATTTAAGTTATTTATACTACAGAGATTTAATTTTAACTTCTTGTAACTACGAAGAAATTACTACAATTATCGGTTTTAACTCTAAAAAACATCATTAGCCTATTTTATTAGTACAATGTGATTTGCTTGAAATCATTTTTTTAATAATAAGATTTCTCCAATGGGTGCTAAACATTCCAGCAAAAAAGAAGGCAAGACTTTGGACACAAACAAGATCTTGATAAAATAATTGTTAATTAATTCTCTTTTGTCATTTTAAAAATATAAGCTTTAGTAGTCATGACTTGAGATAGTCAATAGATGAGAATAATTTTAGTTGTTTGAATAGGACCCAAAATTATTCACTTATTATTTAATTTTTTCCTCTCATTTTTTCTAAAAAAATTGATGTGATGATCATAAAAAGCTAAGTGATCGTTGGCCTAAAAGTACTAAACTCTAATGCATGGACATCCATACAATAAAATAAAATAAATAATAAACAATTTATTGTATAAAAAAAAATAGTTAAAATGGTCACTAAAGCTTCTCTTTCTTTTTCTTTCTTTTCTTTTTTAATTTACTTTTTATAAAAATTATCAGATATAAATAAATGTCACTAAAAAAAGAGATTTGAGGGTCTCTGATGGTTAGATTAGCTTGATAAACTTTCATTGGACGTGATATATAGGTTGGTTTAAAACTTTTTAATTAATCATTAAGTAGATTTGCACTGGAACGTTCATTAGAAAAGTTGCAATGTCAATGATCATATTTGTGATATTTAAAAATTTATTGGACCACCTCATTTCTACTTTTATTTTTGGACCATCATATATACTCAACAGTGGACCATCTAAATATATATATATATATAACAGTGAACATTTTAATATAAGTGAGCTAGTTGAATCGCGTAATTGTATTTTTTGATAATCCTCTTTTAATTAATAAATTAATGAAAAGGTCGGCAGCGTAATTGCACGTACAACCATCAGGGGGACCCATTAATTGCCAGGCCCATTTCAATCTATCAACAACCGAGAGAAAAAATAAACTTATTGGGAAATTTTATAATTTCCACAATATTTTTTAAAAAATTTATTTTATATTTTGATGCTACCCACTGATCGAAAACTCCTCCTATTAGAGGGTGAGAGTTATAATTAGACAAATAAGAAAGAAAAAAACACTTGTGTTTTGAGGTTTGTTCAAAAAAAAAAACTTTCGGTGTGTAAAATTAATATTTTTATAAAATCTTCCCATCATTTTTTTAGCATTGCGCTTAAATATCATGTAAATTTGAAATTTGAACACAATAATTTGTTTGGTAAATAATAATACGTGAGATTTTTTAATTTAATTTCATATTTAATACGTATTAAAATAAAACCTTGTTTATAGATAGGAATTGAGTTATAAATGTATAACTTGGTCAATCCCTTTTAAAGGGATAATTTAGTCTTATATTGTATTTTGGCCAAGTTATTATATATGGTATCAAAATCTATATTCGTATTAAATAATGAGCTTAAGATGTTAGAAGGCTATCAATGACAGGTTAAATGAGGGCCAAATTTGTCACGGTAAAAATTTTGGCAATATTTATATTGAATCAAATAATTTATGCATCTAGATATTATTTCTCAAAAAAAATTAAGTCCACAAAAATCTCCCTTCAAAGTCAATTATTTCGATGATTTGACATATCATTTTTTAATTCATTTTTAGAGATAGAATATCAATGCAGCCTAATTAACTCTATTAGTCTTATTTAACAAATTAATTAGATTAAGAAAGAAGTCGTGATCTCAATCTCTGGACTAACAAAATGTCCTTCTTATCTACTAGAATATTTGTCGCCAAACTATAGTATTATTAATCATTGCAATCAGAAGTTGACAAAGGGAATCTGTAGGAGGACCCATGTCCCAATTACAAAGGAAATGCCTAGTTCTTGCCTACTTTATTTTGTCCACAAATATTTCAAGTACTATAGTTTAAAAAAAAAGCAGAGTAACTGTAAAATTTTCTAATAAAGGGAGAAATTAGCATGGAAAATAAATTAATTATGAAATTAGCATTTCAGCCTTTCTTGGTTCTGATTGATTCTAGCTGCCCATTCATACTTACTTCATTCATCTGATAAAAACTTCTAAATATAATTCTTTCCAAATTAAGAATTCTAAAAAAATAGGTAAAATTTACCCATATATTTATAATCATATTACAAGACTTAGAGTTTTTTATTTAATAACTTATACTTAATTTTAGGATTTTAATTTATTTATTTATTGCTTGAAAATTTTAAAGTGTAATTTTATCTGAATTATTTTTTAGAACTTGTGATAAAATCTTTAATTATTTAAATTTTAATTAAATTATTTTTTCTTATTAATACTTACTCAATTAAGATTATCACTTTTAATATTTGTATAAAATATTGTATTCTAAAAATAAATTTTTTTGTTAAAGTCAAATGGATATTTTATTATTTGTATTTAAATATAATAATTAATTTTTATTACATAATTTTGCATATTATTAATATATATTATCAATAAATTTCAAATATACCTTCGAATATTGCGCAAGTCTTTGACTAGCTCTATAAGAAAGAAACACACTGTATAGTACCACCATAAGTTAATTTCTAATAGAAGGCCAAAAAGAAAACTATTATGTAGTACATAACAATTAATTTCCTGTCAATATAAATGCATCAATACTGTTAGTCCAACATAAAATCCGTTCATTTTATTTTCTAATGAACTTCAATGCATCAAGATATATCTCTGCAATTACTTTCAAACAGTATTGTTATAAATTAGACTCATGGAATCATGTAGTGATTTACTTGGAATAAAAATATTAAAAATGTTCAATACAAATAAAATCTAAGTGTTAAATACCATAATGCAGGTCATGTACTGTGTTGTAGTGATCAGTATATACGTGGTAGGCTTAATTGGCTTAATCATCTAGGCCGAGACGGCTTAAACCGAATTTAATATCATATTAAAATCTCTCATGCATTATTAAAATTCTAGATCGAAACAAACCGGTTCACATAGGGTTAAATTCATTATAATATAATATGGTATTTGGTGTATAAGCCGTACACTACCCATCCCAATACATACATTTTAACGCCAAAAAAAGATCAATACATATACAAAATCAAACTCAACAAACATGATGATGTTAGCAAGAGCCTCATAGTCATGTATACGAGCTACAACTCATATTGCTTGTATGAATTATAATTTCTATTTGAAGCAATTTAATAACCCACTGCTCAAAATTTATATCGGTAAATATGAAAAAAATAATTAGGATACTTATAGATTTTTTAAATTAATCCAATATTTAACCCTTTCATTTTAATCATTAAAATAATTGTAACAAAAATTAATTTTAAAATATCTATAAACTAGTACATTTAAAAAAAAAATTAAGAACATATCTTAACAATGTTAAAAAGAGATAAAATTTATCAAACTCCTAATTATGCACTCTATTATAATATATATATATATATATATATATATATATTAAAATTTATTATATGAGACCCCCTTAATTAAAAGTTTTGAATTAGAGAAAAAGCTCATTTAAACTATATGAAATCTCTAAAAAATTGATTTCTCTCCACCGGTTAAAAAAACGATAAACGGAATGATCGGGCATAGGTAGACTAGCAGACAGCCAAAGGGGGATTTCCGGTTTGTTCATTCAGAAGAGTTCCAAAGCCTTACTGGCGCTTATAGTGGGGGGGGAGAAAAATTTTCTTTTGACACACTTTCTCCACGGTTATTAGAACCGTGGAGAAAGAATTTATATTATCTTATTGTTTGTATATAAATATTTATTAATTTTCTTATTTTTCTCCGTACATAAAATCGTGTATTTTGAATTTTTTACCCACTCCAATTTCTCTCCGACAATTTTATAATGTATTTTAAGTTTATTTAACCACAGAGAAAACTTATTTTTTTGTCGTGAATATAGCTCACCTTAATTTTATTCTTTGATGAGGATCATTTTATTGGTGGCACCTATTAGTCTAACATGCTTAATCCGGTCTAACCAATTTAAACCAATTATTCCAACTACCTATAGGAAAATCCTGTATAGCCATCGATACTGTTTTAAAAATATCATAGAATCAAACATGAAATAGCCAGGCCAAGCTTAAGGAAATAATGGAAGACCATGTCATATATATTATCATCATAATCGTAGAGCATGCTAATAATATATATATATATATATATATATATATATATATATATATATATATATATATATATAAAGAGGAGTGTCAACGTGAACAAGTGATCAAAATGAAAAGAGTCTTCAGCCCTTTGGGCCCTGGCAAAGACTTGTAATAAGTGTCATTGGCATTTCTTAATTTAAAAGATATTTTTGAGAATAATTTTGTCATATTAAATTATATATAAGTCACTAATTACCTCTATAATTGATCTGTGATTAATCGATCATTCGAATCATCTCCTCGTCACACATGCTAAGTTCACATGTTATAGTAGAATTCAGGAAACTCTAATTATGACTAATCTAATCTTATCATGATGCCCCTCATTTATTAAGCTACCCAAAATATTTCCACCTCACACGTGCAAGAGTTAATATGTTATAATAAAATTCTAGGAGATTCAAACTTAGAGTAGTTAACTTATTATAAAGTAAATAGAGGCAACGTCAGTGTCCACGTGTTGCCCTAAAAGGAATTTGTAATAAGTATTATATGTCTTTCTTAATAGGCATCAATTGCTTTTTAGAAAGATACCATTAACGGTTGTTTGGCTGTCTTCTACCTGCGGTGGCACCTGCGGTTGGGCCACCGCTATGGCCCCAAATTTTCATCTCATTCCCCTTCATTTTCCAACTCAGTAGTGATGCTCTCGATGGCCCGGACATTGCCTAATCCTCTCCCCTTTATCTCCTATCCCAACTAAGATGGATCAGAGGTGTATTCTCTTCTTTTATTTATCATGAATAATCATTGCACTTACACAGTATTATATCAAATAGTTGCAAAATTCAAAACTGGCCATTGATTCGTGTTTGGTTTGCAGATACACGCATCATTCAGGCATAGAACCGAATCAATGCACATGAAGTTGGACGTAATTATATGATATATTCACACTACATGGGATCACTGACCTACGTATCTGCAACATCGAGACTTTGAGAGTTAGGTTGTCCACATTAATTTTTTTCAACTTGTGGGAAGACAATCCTATTTTGCTGTGACGTAAGTACACTTTTTTATATAATTTAATCTTTAATTCTGATGGAAAAATAGCCACTAAATCAAACCAATTCAAGCAAAAATTCAATCAGCCTATTTACAATCGACCGATTTTACAAACTATGGAGTATATTTTACAAAACTGAAATAAAGGAATGTTTAACGGAATACATTTTTTCATGACCATGCCCTGGGCAATTTCAAACTCCGTAAATATGTCATTTTTTTCTACAATATTTTGTCATAATTACGCTAAAAAGTGAAAATAATTTACTTACAAAGTCTAAAATTATGTAACTGTGGTTAAGGAGCATATGAAATAAGCAGATAAAACTTAATCATGTTTGTCTCAATTCGCTAAAACTCGAGTTTGGTGCAACTGAGGTTGATAAAACAATCAGCGCTACTTAAAATACGCGGACTTAATGTCCAATTGTCTACGTGAATTGATACGTGTATATTATTATTTTTGGCTCCCGAGGTTTAATTGTGGAATAAAAACGTTTAAGAAAAGAGTTGAATTTGAACTTGGTAGAGTCATGAAAGGCCAGATTTAGATATATTTCAAAGTTTATTTAAAATACAAACCAAGTAAGAACAATTAGAGTTATAGTTTTCAAATAACTCGAACTTGGCTTGCAAAAATGTAATTTTATAATTAATATTATTTTTAAAAAAAATGATATCAAAATAAGGCCAGTTAATTTAAAAAGTTGAACAAGTGGTTGGGTTGGAATAGTTGAGTGCCTGTCCAGTCCCCATCAATTGCCATCACCTTGTTATTACGTTTGGACTTGAGCAGCTCTGCAGTGTTTTATTTGTGTGGATGCAGTTTGCACAAATTTATAGCCTTCAATCAATTCTCTTGCACTCACATTTTTTGACTATATATATATTATGGCAAAGTTATCAACCAATTACTCCGTGGGACTTGCACCAAAATAGGGGGAAAATATGATAGAGAAAGCCAAAGTTTTTAGTTTATATCACATTTAATTATTTTTGAATCTTCAATTTCAATCTTATCAAGATTAAGAAAATTTCAAGTGCAATTAAGGACATTTATAACAAAAAAACAAAAATTAAAAATTATCTAAAATATATAAATTAGAGTTATGAATACATTTGATAGAAATTTAAACTTTTGAATATACATATGTTAAACAAAAATTGAAATGTGATTATTTACAATATTTTACTGAAAAATAATGGTCGATGATAACCAAAATGACATGTACCAAGTATTTCCTTTACTACTTGTCCAGCACTTGTGATGCATAAACCACAAGTCAATCAAATGATTCATGACATGCGATCAAATACACACACATTACTCGAAAGAGAAGACTTATATCAAAATTTACAACTAAAAACAGAATGGTTTACAAGTGATTAATAAAAAAGGAGCCGCTCGCAGGCGATAAAAGCCACGCAGAGACGGCAAGAAAGCAAAGACAGTAGATACAAATAGTGAGTAAATAAATAAGGGTGACGCGCAGTAGGCAAGACAACACTGGAGTGAGGGTACCAGGTAGGGGATTTGCTACACGTACCGGCTGATGAGGACTGCTAACGAGTGGGTATCACTCCCTATCAACTGCCATCAGCCTAATGTTTGCGCTTGAAATTGCTAAGGATTGGAATATTATTTTACTATTAAACCTTTTTCACAAAAAAAAAGAGTTAGTTAAGAATTCAATAAAAGGTAAGAACTACCTGAATTTAAATTATGAAATAAGTTAGATTAATTAATTAAAAAAGGTTCATGATTTACGATTTACAACGAATTTAGTCGTTACTCACAACTTACGATCAAGTAAAATAATTTCCACCTCCTCAACCAATCACATTAATAATTAAAGTCATAAAATACTTGAATCTGCATCTATGTTAAAATTTTGTAAGCCTAAGAAAAACATTTTGGTCATGCGCCAGGCTTACACCACTTATGATGCTCTCCTTTGGAAATGCATAGGTTGGCAAACATGCACGACAAAAGATCATTCATTCATGCAATTTAATCATTTTATAACGAAAATTAGCGACGAAGAAAAACACCCATTACTCCTTTTAATCAAAATCAAAACAGGAAAAGCATTCATTTACGATATACATAATGCAAATAATACTCATGCAAGACCGTCGTGTTGCAGAAAATGAAAACTTGGGCTAACAAGCAACATGTTGAAATCTTTACAATACCATGTCCTCGTGTACGACCAAAATAATACATAATATATCCTGGACGGTTCAAACTTGTAGCCATAGAATATACAAGGATATTCTTTAATGGTAAGAGGCCAGTCAAAAAAATAGCAACACTACACATTTTTATTATTGAGTAAGAGGACACGTCTCAGTGTTAGAACCCAATTAGCACATGTTAAGATTAAAAACGACACACAAAAAAAAGAGCAATTCCCATGTAGAAAATTTTCTAATATGATCTTGATAAGATAACACTACTCTTATGTATGAACTATACACACACATAATTCGATTAGTAAATCACCCAAAAAAGAAAAGTAAGTTATTTAATGTGGAAGAAGGAAGAAATAGGAGGAAGGACTGCTTATTTCAGCAATGAAATTTTGATAGGAATGTGGTCCAAGCAAGCCAGCATATAATGAACCATGACGTGAACTTTGTTTAACTCTTTACAGACCAAAAGCCAAACCAAGGAACAAGTTGGCGTGTGTACAGAAGGAGATGATGATCCAATTGAGATTTGGAAAACAAAGAAAATAAATGGGCGACAAGGACGTTCACCCGTTTGCGTTACCAAAAACCGGTGGCCAAGAACGCTTCGAACATCATAAAATCTAGTTTATGAATCGGCACTTCGTTTGTTGGCTTTAGTCAACACTAGCTACAGGGCAAGAGATGAGTCTGTGGCACAAAAGATAAGTGTCAGCGTGAAAGAAACATTGCTTTTCAGAAAGTGAAGAGAATTTATCAGAGCATGACACACGCAGAAAGTAACGAGGGAGGTGATGAACATGATTTGTAGAGCTCTGCCCACTGACAAGCATTGACAGATCAATGATAAGGGTCACGTAGTTTAGATCCCAGAATGAAAAAATCATACTACATCAACCAAAGAACAGCTTATCAACCGTGTTATCAAGGACGTACGGGGCAATACATGAAATTACAGTCCCTTACATAACCATAAATTGGACATACATACAAACACCACCCACGAGCAGCAAATTGTAAGCTATTTAAGACATCTAGAGTGATGATAGTCAAGAGAAAAGATTACAATCTTGCCCTTTGAAAAAGAAATGATGTTAGCAGATAATACAGAAGAAGATGATCATTTCTTTGTCGTCATAAGAACTTCAAGTTTCCTGATTTCTTGTTAGTTACACTTGGGCTACATGGGCTGCTGTCTTTCTCTTGTTCCCAGCCTAGGGTAATATCTTGCGCCGCCTCCTGGGGGTTTCCCTCTTACGAACATCTTCTCCAGCTCATTAAGCGGTCGACTGGAACCATCAGGCATACTGACAAATTTCCATCCACCACCACTTCCACGTTTTCCCCTTGCACCCATCTTCTCCACTGTGAATTTCCACCCATCAGACGGACGCCTCCGGCTATATTTATGACATTTTACCTCCCCTGCCATCTGAAACATAGCACAAATAAAATTGTCAATCGCTAACTGCTTTAAATTCATGTCACAGGATTCGATAGTACACAGTATTTTGTCAGCATAGAATTGACTAAAAATGTCACATTTATTGCTGCGATGTAAGCACAAGATTTTACATTTTTGTGCCTACATAATAAATAGAAGTTCAGAAAAACAAAATAGCAAATCAGAAAGCTGCATATGTAAGCGGTGACTAACGCATGCACGCATTTTAATTAACTTGTTTGGATGCAGACCATAAAAAACTAAACAGTTAATGGTGAGTAATAGAGTAGAAATTGTTCAACCATTCAACAATGATACGCCAAAACAGTCAATAGTCTACTAAGCATAGGCAATCCATGATATAGATCACATGATCATTTTGGAAATCTTCTATTCAAGAGGAGAATTAGGTTTTACTACATACTATAGTTACTGTCTCAAACCATTTGCTCAATTTAGTTCAGGTCTTCCATTCCAAAAATACAAAACAATTGTAAAGGATCCATATTCTACCTCAGCAAGAAATGATAAAGAATATATGATCCTTTATAAAATAATTTGCCCTTAATCACTTTACAAATTTATTGGTCCTCGATTATTCCTCACAAAAATAACAACGTAAATTCATTCAATCTGACCCTAAAGTTTTTCCATGGAAGTGAGTTTCTCATCCTACAATACTATATCAATCAACAATTGCAAAAAAAATACTTACATATAGTGAAAAAATACCCAGTAGCCTACCTTCTTCTTGTTGAAGTTCATCCTCTGCACAAATTCCTGGTAAAGAATTTCATCCTCCTTCATAGAAATCTCGTAGTGAACTTCATCTGGATCCCTGGTAGTACCTTCCCAGTCTTCAGGCATTACCTTGAAATCGGGCTTGTAGGGAAGAGATGCCACATGAAATTCCCTGTCATGGGAATTGAAGAACCTGCATAATGAGAAGCAAAAAAGAAAGCACATTAGACAAAAATCACAAGCATAGAAATGCTTACAACAAGTTATTCAAAATCTCAAAAATAATGATAAACATCCAAGACAAACTGGCAAAAAACAACACATAAAACAAGCCACCTATAGATCCTAATGAAACAACGAGTCTAAATGCAATTCATATGTCCACAATATACTCCAAAGACTCGCTAATAGAGCGCCAAATCTTAGCGAATAACACAAAATGAAAAAATTACGCCCCCAAAATTAAACATGACTAAAAACCAATTCATAAAATCTATTTCTCAATCAGGACATAAAGAAGACCAACAATAGATCCTGATGGAACAATCTCTGGATTTCACCCTTCACTAATTCACCATCTCGAATCAAACAGTCTAAATACAACTCCTACAACAATAACTATCCCTAATACTCCAAAGCCGGATCCATAGCGCCCAAAAATCAGCAAATCTCATCAAATGAACAAACTTTGCAGCATATATTCCGCCAAAAAACATAAAAAACAGCTCAAATATATCCGAAATCTGGTTCTTATTACTCAGGGCATGTATTGAGAAGCAACTCGACAGAATCTAGTTTTTAATCAGGGCGAAAAGGAGATCAACAAATAGAAGACTTCTACCTTCCAATCCTTCCCCAATTCGCCAACAAGAATGACAACACTACAAATTAATAAAAAACGCATAAAATGAGCAAACTCTGCAACTTATATTGAACAAAAAACTTCTAAAAAAGCTTTTAAAAAAACACCAGAAATCTAGTTCTTAATCAAATGACATAGAGGAGACCATCTATAGATCCTAATGGAACAAAATCTACGCTCCATTCTTCACCAATTCAACATCAAGATTTACACTACCATAATACTAATAATTTGCACTCGTACTCCGTAGACTTGATCAAGCCAAATATCAGCAAATCCCATCAAATGAACAAACTTCGCGACTTAAATTGAACAAAATAACTTCTAAAGAACAGCTCAAAAAAGGAGAACCGAAGTTCTTATTACTCAGGGCACGTATCGAGCAGCAGCTCAACGGAATCATCCAAAGGCCCGCGCTTCTTCTCCTCCTCCTCTTCGAGCTCCTTGAGCCACAAGATGGCGTGCACCCGCTGCCGCATGACCCGGTAGTCCTTGGCCAGCCTCTCCACCGAGTACACCTCCGGGTCCGCCTTGTGCAGCCGGTACATCTCCGCCTTCTCCGAGTCCTTGAGATAGGAACCCCTCGCCCCGGGCTCCATCACCTGCTTCAGCAGCAAGCCCGTCTCCCTCAACCGCTCCTCCCACCCCTCCACGAAAGCCGCCGACTTTCGGCCCTCCCTCTCCATCTCCGCCGCCGCCTCCCCCTCCTGACGGCCTACGGCCTCGCCGTCGAAGTGGTCCCTCGTCAGCCCCGTCGTCCACGGCGACGACGCCGAGTCCCACCCGAGGTCGTCGGGGCCGTCACCGGAGGTGAATGGGCGAGCGGCGAAGCCGCCGCCTGCAACCGCGAGGCGGCGGCCGGAAAAGGGAGAGACGGCGGCGAGTGGGAGGAGGAGAAGGCGGCGGAGGTTCAGCATCGTCGGAGCGCCGGCGAGTGGGCAGGAATACAACCTCCCACTGTAAAACCCTATATGGTGTAAATGGGCCTTGGAGTAAATGGGCCTGCTAGGGGGCCCACCATTCCCGGCAATGGGTTAGGCTAAGATGCTTAATTTTAATAAATAAGGCTTGCCCTTTTTTATTTTTATTCTCACTAACGCGAATTTTTCTCCCAATAATCTGTTCCACTTTACATTTTTGCCGAACACATCTTTCATCAATTATCATTGTCACTTTATATTTTTGTGGTAAATTGGCTTAAAATGATGCAACCAAACACCTTATAAGCTCAATTTGGCTGGGTGGCCGATGTGCCCAAAAAGGCTATTATCAACTTGAGCTGATAAATTCCTTATAAGATCAATTTAACACGAGTTTATTTGATTTTGGACGATTAGATGATGCGGATAATTTGGCCAATTTTCTTGTGGGGTAGAGCTTTATACTTTGATATAGGCTCAATTTAATTTAATAGGAGTTGTTTGATTTTAAAAACGGTTTGGATACTAACAGTAATTTGATAAGAAAAAGTTTTTATTAAGAAATTTTAAATTGGCCTGAAGTGATACTAAGCAATCTTTTGTATTCTAGTGCTAAAATTGCCCCAAATTTCATCGACAAATATGATACATCTCACAAGAATAAAATACATAAGCTTATAGTAAAGGACTGTCTTGTAAAATATTTTAGAAGGATTAGAAATCCTTAATTAGCCTAAGAGCTCAAGTTGTTAGTTAGAAAATAAAAATCATTCAATGTCTCAAAAGACAATATAAGTTGCAAAAAGTGAAGAAACCATTAAAGCATTAAGGAAAACATAAACAGCAGTATTTTCATTTAATAACAATGGACAACTTAGCAAAAGGAGGTATTACTTTTGGTAAATCACAAAGGCAATCTACCAATAAGCTTTCATTTAGGGGTGGGCGCTGACATCCAAATTTATCCGTCCGACCAAAGTCCGAAGCATATCGACCGAATTCGATCGAATTAAAACAAACCAAGCAGAGATATTTCTTTGTCCAACCGACTAATCGACTGAGTGTCCGATATTTTATATTAATAATATAATATCTCCAATATTTATAAAACTAATATTATAATTTATAAACTTGTATGATCCATCTTTAAAAAAATGTCAAATTATAATCATAAAATGTCATAACGAGTGTAAAATGTAAATCAACTCTATTTATAAAAGTAGTAATAAAAATAAATACTATTGATTGACACCGCCCATTCCTTCCTCAATGAAAGCTTCCCTCAAATATTGCACAATTTCGTTAGTATAAGCTTTTTTACCATATCATCCAATTATAAATAAACATTAATTTAATAATGATCAATCTAATAAAATAATAAATATTGATCCTAAAATAAATAAATAGATATAAAATAAAATTTTAATATTTATTTAATTGAGAATTTACCAGTAAAGTTTAATATCAAAGAAAAAGAGAAGATACATGAGCAGAGGCAGAGGCAGGGAGGGTAGGCCGCGGTGGAAGCTAGGCGCATATATTCCTAAAAGTAAGGTGTTAACCTGTCAAAAAAGGAGTAGCCAAGTACTAGGAAATGATCTTCCCCACTGTTGTCTTCCCAGATCCCATCATTCCTGTAATCCACATGAGAAAAAAGAGTAAGTATTAATATTTTAATGAGCCCTGCATGCTTCAAACTGCACAGGTTCCTACCAACGAGATATATACAGCGACCATTTAAGTATGGAACCACTTCCTGTGACTTCTTCTGCAAAATGAAATACCAGACATCAGATCATAGTTATCAATGGGCATGGTACTTCTAATATAAACGTCTGGACCTATAAAGATCACACATTTGATGAAATACAATGGTTTATTGTATATCTATATACCTGCAAGTTCAAAAGCCTCTTCTAGGGAAGCAGACGAGCTCTCTGATTCAACAGCGGATGGCAACAGAAATCAAGATCAAAAAGTTTATTACAAGATACAGAAAATTTTACAAAAAAAATGTGAGCAAACAAAACCTAGCCCAATCAGGAATAAAATTTGATTCCCAAAATGAAGGCATCAGAATTGAAGAGGTGAACTTCCATAACAATTACCATGGATACCACATCCATGGTTAATTCAATTTAACTGAAACCAATCTTTAATTACTCACAGTAGCACTCTTCAAGTGCAGAAAATGGTGCTTGAAATCTAATCCGTCAACATTTCTGGAGAACATATGAGCAAATAAAATTTTCTGCTCAAAATGACCCATTATAAAATAAAAAATGATGCCATAATTTAACTTAACACAATTTTTAGTCTGCTAGCACCATACATACTATAACAAGTCAAATTTCATAAACATTACATGGCTATGCATAATCCAATTTAGCTTAATTTATAAACCAATCACCAATTTGCGACAAAAGTAATCGTAAAATTGTAGAAAAAAGGTGCATAATTACACGTTTTGATTCTTCAAGCTATAATCACCTGTAGGATTCTTGTAGCAGCAGGAGACATCCAAAGTAGCATGCCCCCTACATCTAACAGTAACCGGAGCAACCCTCAAGCGAGGACTCTACATAGACCACTCTTCTTGAT
>JAURVB010000803.1:0-96392 GCA_033002965.1 Piper betle
CACTTACTAGTCTGGTTGAGTCCATGTGCTCGCCCGACTCCAGTTCAATTGGTTTAGTTGGAGTTACAGACTCGCTTCGCCTTGAAGAGTAGAATCACTGATTCAAGGCTGTTGACTCGATTAGTCGGTTTGTTGTTGATTGGATTTGCCACTGAGTTGATCAAAAAAATTTTTGTGTGCTTATTGGACTTAAGCCTTTATTTGCCAAAAGAGTGTTAGTCGGACCTATTGGTACACACTATGTGTATCACAAATGGCAAATATTCCTTTAAGTAGCTACACTTGCTAAATAATTGCAATTATTGTCAAGTGACAGATTTGAAGCTTAAAACCTCACACTGCAATGGAGTGAAGGAATGATCTTTATAATTGAGGGTTTCTTTGTAAGCTTTTGTACCTCAAAACACTTATCAATGAAAAGTTGAACTTGTGCTATTTTTCTCATGCAAATTTCTCATTTCACTGATGTGGTTGATTTGAGATTCAATGATGATTTTTTCGTGACCAGTGTGCTCTTGGTATGATCGCGGACTCATAATTGTGGTCATAAGTCCTCAACGAGGTGAGGGAGCAATCCGCATTTTTCCTTTGGAGTTAGTATAAAAGTCCAGGCTCGTGCCACAATTTTGCACAAACATTTGGCGACTCCACTGGGGATCCACTTAAAAGGTTGCAGTGCCACTGCAAACTAATCTGAATGTTTCCTTTCTGAAACTAGTAGGGTCAGATTTGCTGGAACTATGGCTACATGGCCAATAAATTTCTCCAAAGATTACTCACAACAAGATCCTTCTCACGCCTTTTTCAACATTGTATGGTTTTGACCATGATGTTATCTCCTTGATAGTGACAAATTCATCATAAATTTAATTAGTCAAAATTAATAGTATACAAAAATTTTGAAGCTATGTGAGACACACAAAAGAGAACTCTGATGAGAGTACGTTTATTGAGCAAGGTAATCATTGTAGTAAACTTCAGGGGATTGTACATTTTCTCGATTATTCAAGTAAAGCAATTTATGCTCTTCGCTCTCAAACGTCAAAATGAAGTGCAAAGATTACTGGTTAACCAAAACAAAAAGCCTTGAACAAGGGGATCAACATGAGGAAGTCAAACTCTAACACCCCGATTTGAGTTCACCTAAGAATAAAATAAAAATATTACAATCAATTCGAGTCAAGTTTAAAGTTGTTGGTCGGTAAGACTTGATCGATAAAATAGGTCAAAACAACATGCTTGGCATCATGAGAATGGAAGACATTGTTAAATATGAGTCTAAACATATCCAATATAAATGAGGTAAGAAAGAAAATAATTGTGTTGAGCTTAAGTGTGTGTAGCGTTCATCTGTTCTCCTACCAAAGTCGACTTAGGATTACAAGACCTATATATATAATATAAAAAGTCCATAACGAGTAGTCTTTGGTCCAAAAACATAACTATTACAAACTGGCAAATGGGTATTTCATTACCCATGGAAACTTATGAAACTTAGAATTGCCTCACACTGCACAGTAAACAAACTTACATAAAGTAGAGTGTTGACGACATGCATGATTAATATTCATATTCATACATACAACACTAACACCCACACATCCTCTATATTACAGCTGCCATGGTACTGTGGTGGCATGATGGATGAGCTAAGTTCTAGTTTTTGCCACAGGGTTTGGACAATGTGTCATGCGTGGCATCCTGTGCTAGATGCGGTTCATACATATCTCCATACCACTCACTCACTTAAGCTGTTGGAATCCTTTATAAATGCGCTTTCTTATCATATATTTCTCGAGCTTTAGTTCGAGCTCTCATACAAGGGTTTGCAATCCTTGGATAGTCTTGTTAAACATATGTAGAAAACATGGTAAAATGACTTGACATCAGAGGGATCTGATAAAACGCGGCCGATGTCGTCCTATGTCTAAAATGCGGTTAAACTAGATATGCAGGGAGTCAGTAGAGATCAGTCAAGGGAGAGTCCTACGGACTTGTGGTCCAAACTCCAAGTGTATTGGCACATCTATGGCGCGCTCAGACTCTGTAACCGACATCGAAACCTACTGGTAAGTAAAATACCAATATCTCTATATGATGTATGCTCGTGGTGTGTGCTCATATTCTAATACATCTTAATAAAGAAAACAGCATTAACAAACCTATAACAAAACATGTGGCAAGAAAATTGAGACATAATAATAATAATAATAATAATAATAATAAATAAATAAATAAATAAATAAATAAAAAAAGAAATGCACTTATAGATAATTAGATAAATAATAAATACATGAACATAAATAATACTCTAATCATAAAATAATAATATAATTATACTATATAAATACACAGGTAAACACGAATAAATATCAACATATACTTGTGTTAGTAAATATATAAATAAATAAATGAATAAACAAATAGTTGATACAGATTAATCATGAATATTAATAATATTATAGTTATACGATATAATAATATATAATTAAATACAAATAAATAATAACCTACACGCGAACAAACAAATAGATAAATAAGTAAATAAATAAATAAATAAAAATAATCACAACATCAAAATATGCTAAATCATATGAATATGCATCTAAACTAATGTGAGGCTTCTCGAATTACCAGAACGGTCGAAAAATGTCTGAAAATGGCTGAAAATGAGCTAATCGGACTGAACCCTGTTGAACCAACCTAAGTTGGACACAGTCAACTTGGTTTGGGTTGAAATAAGCTGCTTGGGCTGGTCGGCTGGGTTGGTCTGGACTCAATAGACATGGACTACAGGCTTGGACTGGCGGAACCTTGGGCAGGACCAGGTGGACACAACGTCAGGTAAGCGGACTCAAACGCGGGCAAGCAAACACAAACACAGGGAAACTGGCCAGAAGGGGCGGCTAGTGCCCATTGCTGGAAAACTCTGATGGCGGTGATGTTGGGGCTCACCAGCTTGGTCATGATCACTGCCCATGCGACGAGGAACTTGTTGGTGGTGGTGATCGGTGGAGCCTGGCCGGTGGTTAGCAGAAAATGCCGTTGTCAGTGTCAACTTGAAGGCGATCGATGGTGATGGTGGGTACCGACCAATAGCCAGTCGTGAGGTGGTCATTGTTGTACCAATCTGGTGGTTAAAGAAGGGTTGGGGTCTCATCGGTGGTGAGCCAAAATGGTTGTGGCATTAAAGTGAAAATCTTCGAAAATAGTGGGAAAGTCACTGAAAGTCAAAGGGAGAATCCTATGGCTGACGTGGAACACTCAGATCTTGCCACATGGTGTGATCTTAACGTTTGAAAACTCGTGGTCTAGTGGGACCCACCTATGGGTATATGCAATATACATATGGACGTTAAGCTCAGATCGTGACTATCCAAAGTCGAAACTGACTCGTGTCCTAAAATTGACTATATAGGCGGGAATTGAGGCAAGAAGGTTAAATAGGCCTCAAAACCCTAAACTTAATCGAGTTGAGCCTATAGGGGCACAATATAGTGATCCAAAATCCCTATGATATATGCAAATGAGATACCCTAAAAATCCCAAACGGATACTAAACGCTGCTTAGATCTAGGCATAAAACCATGGCTAACTCATAAAAATAATATGACACCTCGTGTATACACTGATAACTCATGCTCTGTTGTAGCCTAACTCAAGCTATCATTTGCATGCCGGGTATACTTAGCCACCATAATATGCTCATATGGTCATTCGGGCCCCATACTCATGGTCTGAAACTAGTCTAGCTCAAACTTGCTCGAACCGACTCGAGATTGATCCAAACCGGCCAAAAATAAAATTAGGTAAAACTCTAACCTGCAGTTGAGGTTTTACACAAACAAACACTTCTTCAACGCTCTTTTGGACCAATGGCTCAAAAACAAATCTAACGGTTGTCAATGAGCATATGGAAGCTAATCAAACGTTTTCAACTCCACCACTTACTTTATCAATTGCACCTCTGGAAACAAACCTAACAACAATATCTGGACTTGCATAAAAAATGATACTGGCATTGATTCTTCTGTGTAAAACATTGTTCTACTTCAAGAGAAATGCTTGATGGCAACAATGACATCTTTGTCCGCAAATCACCATGATATAAATTCTTCTACTAGTTCTTTGGTACATCTCAACTCAATGACTTCAACTTCTTGTAGTTCATCACCATTCATTTTGAAATGCACTCTTTTAAACCTCCACCCAAACTAGCACAGTCATCATCATTATTTGTGGAAAGAAATTGTTGTCTACAAACTCACAAGCTATCCATTTAGCCTAAACATTCATTGAAAATACCTTTGTTTGTACCTCAAATTTCCCCCATACCCAAGCTTCATAATGGTTCATCTCATTCATATCATTCTCTTGTCAATTATATTGAATCAAATTCTTGTCATGTCAATGATGATAACGGGGGTTCTGATACGCAGCTGGACCACACGCAGGAGTGACAAATATTCTTTTAAGTGACTACACTTGCTAAATTTCAACTATTGTCAAGTGATAGATTTGAATCTTAAAATCGCATATTGTAATGGAGTGAAGGAAGGATCTTTGCTGTAACACCTGAAATCCTGTTCACGCATGTGAACCGAATTGGCATGTCACAGGCCCCGGTTAGAGATGTTTGGGAGTAGATACGACTCGCCATGCATAGATAAATGCACAAAACCCTAATAGACTACTATATGGATGACATGCTAACTAATTTACACACCAATAACAATTACGATAAATCAATAAAAATTCTAAAAATAAAATGGACAGAGTCTCCCCTAAAAGTGTAATTAGGGGCCACCCTGTCAAAATAATATTACAAACATATATGCATATATCAGATATTTGCATTCACACAGAATTCTAATTTATACTGGATCAATCACTTTGAAACTTGGGTCCCGACCCACCTGTGTAGTTTATTTATATGTCATATCATATCGTCATGTCATAGCATTTAATCACATCATATCATCATGTCTTAGCATTTAATCACATCATTCTCAATGTAATAACATCATAAACAAAATATTAACCACTCTACTGGTTGACATTTGTGTGCAAGCGACATCATTGCTCCCTGCCCAGGCTGGCACATCTAACTCATGATTATCACTTACATATAGTATAAAAACATGTCAGTAGCAAGCGTACTGGTCCAAAATATAACTATAACAAACTGGCTATGAGAGCAAACTCTCATATGAAAGAAAACATTTGTATACTTCTCGTGGACTCTCTGAAGGGCACCTACTGAGGAGCCACTGGGCTGTAGACCCAGTAGCATCCCAAACTGACTGCTTTGCTGATGCCTCTCTTGGCATTTTTCTCATTTCATTTTCTTGGTCCATCGGGACAACAAGTATATCCTAAGCCCTCTCCTTTCCTCCATAATTCTCCTAGCCTTTAGTACAAAGGCCGAGTACTCTCGGGCAGTCGCCTATTAGTACCCTTTGAACCACAAGTTCGAGCATGCGCTGTACTTAGCAGTACCCGTAAACCTCCACATTCTCCAAGGTGTGAGAGACTCAAATCGGAGCTATCAGGATCCCTCACAGAATGGAACATCCGCTCACTAATCTAGAGCCCGCTTTGATTGTCATGTGCATCCATTCATGGTATGTGCAAGTCAGTTTCAACATCTCTCATCTCACTGAAAACACGATAAAATTAAATATATAGACTAGGAAGGGATTCATATAATAGGCCCAGAGGAAACTTGTTGGGATCTTGTTTTCACAATCATTCTCGAGGGATCTCATCCTTGAGGGTTATTAATCCGGAAAACTGTTTGGCTAAATGACGCAGTTAAGTGGGATCTGATAAAATGCCACTTAACGCGTCATGTAGGCATTAAAACAAACATACAATAGAATGGAGTATAAAATAGAGGCGAGTCCTAAATAGACCTGGTAGAAGCTCTAAGCGTGTCCTCGGGCCTAGGCAGCGAGCTCCTACTCCTATACCTACACATTAAATCTAGAAGCTAACGCTCGCTAGCTGAATGATGCATCAACTCAACATTAACATTACACACAATACAATCATCATCCATCACAATCCAACAATTATAAATGTGAAAATAATTCTAACCCAAACTATTCATACCAATTTTATTGTATTATTCTAAGTTACATCATAGTCAATTAACATGCTCAAATTTGATCTACTCCCATTAGATCACTTAACATTCATTCACTATTAATCACATCATGCAAATCATCACTTCAGACATTCATCACAATAATTAATCAATCCTAGCATGCTGTGCTAGTAAATATCAATTTTAAATGATTAAATCAGAGGTAATTATACCTTGCGTCGTCGGCAATCGGCGACGACTAGGGTTTCGTATCACTCAGAGCTCGAATTCAGCATTCATCGGCATCTGAAGTTCGATCGGGTTTAACTGGATGAGCTTGGTAGAAGACCCGGCGAATTCCAGCAAATCCAATTTTCTAGTAGCGTTCCGGCGGTCCTAGTGGTTTTTCGGCAGCTTCCTAGCAGTTCTCTAGTGGCAATTGCCAGCGGCGTCCTACTAGCGGAATAGAGGTGGTATTGGGTACCGTTGGCACTGGCTCGGTTAGCTCAACACGTCTACTATGTTGACAAGGTCGATGAAGGTGGTGGCTGGCCAAAAAGGGCAAAAACAAGGCTGTCTGTGGTGGGGTGTGGAGATCTGGCCGGGATGGATAGTGTTGGGCTCTATTCCGGTCGGAGAAGGTCGTGGGTTGGTCGAAGACATCAAGGCGACCACTGGTTCATGTCGGTGATGCGATTGGCCATATAAGTGCGGGATAAGGGCTCGGCTCTGTCACGTAGTGGAGGCCTAATGATGGCCGGGGGCACTTAGGCTAGCATGGCAACGCCACAGCGGGGCTTGCTGAGACGATCGGCAGCAGGGCGGCGTTGGCGGTGGGGACGAACACAAGAGTGAAGGTGGTGGCGATTGAGGGTTTGGGTGAAAGAAAAAGGGTTGGGGGTGGTTGATGGCAATATCTTAAATAAGTATTGACTTGAGTCTGACTCAGGTTAAAAATAATAACTAGCTTATAATAAATCCTAAAAAAATCCAGAAAAATAGGAGGAAAATCCCATAAATTATAATACACGCCACAAAATTATAATAACATGCTCTATAACTATTAACCTACCCAACTGCCCCATATCGCACCCTGAGTAGTAAATAGCCTAAAACTAATTCTATGATCCACTATATAGAAAAATAAAAAATAAACTGGCATATTCTCATATATTTTGATAACTCATTCTTTTTTGTTGTATTTATGACGCTATCATCATATACTTGGGTACACATGATCGTCATAGCTCATACATGTGACTAGCATCGGCTCAGTACACGTGTTTTGAAACTAATTCGACTCGAACCGATGGCTGAACCAATCGGTTCATGAGTATAAAACCCTAATTCGGATCGCGGGTTTTACTTTTGTAATTGAGGGTTTCTTTGTAAACTTATGTAACTCAAAGCACTTACCAAACAAAAGTCAAACTTGTGCTATTTTTTGTGTGCAAATTTCATAATTAGTAGTTACTTTAATTGCAAATTTTTTTAATGATAAGAGAGCCTTGGTGTAACCCCGAAGTCTAGCATTTGCATAGCATAAGCCCTTAAGGAGTGAGGTAGCAACCAACTAGCATTTTCGTTTTCCAAGTTTGCGTAAAAGGCCAGACATGTGCCATAATTTTGCACAAACATAGACTTAGGTGGCTATTCATTGGACTACTAAATTAAACTAACTGTGTGGAAATGGATCTTAACCCTCAAGGAGGCTTAAGATGGAGAACTGGGATAGAGTTTCACATGTAAATGTGCATGCATACTATAAGCTAAGGGGAGACTTTAACATTAGACTTCCAACATGACACTTTGAGCGTATAGGATAGGTGCAATTTTGCTTTAACCAAGAGTGGTGACTTTAAGGAAATGAAATGAACACTCCAAGTGTGTAGAAGGGGCATACCCCCACTACAACTAAGAACAGTGTTATTCATCTATAGATGATCCATATTCTTACTACTTAGGATTTGAGTTGTTGTTACACAGCTTTTACTTAATCATATCATGAATTTGAAAAACTACAAAGGTCATGTTTACGTATTCCATATACCCTTCAACATAAAGAAGTAAACAACACAGGGCATCATCAATTGCTAAGGCATTATACCCTAATAACTGGTCTTCACACACACTCTTCAAGGAGTAAGAAACATTAGCTCCTCCTATCTATGTTTTTCTTACATACTGAAACAGCTGCAACCACCAAGTTTAGTGTACTTGATTTAGCTCCTTGTTATGTTCTAGGTCTCTGGGGCTTAAACACACCTTGTAGAAGATTATTAGATTGTGCCTGAAAGTTTAACTCTTTGCAACATTCTAGTTAAATAAAATAATTATACAATACATGCAGACAACAAGGCATAGCTAACAAAAAGCATAGTACATCATATATAATTGGGACATAAGGCTACATAGAGATACATCATACGACCAAGGAGTTATCCCCAAAACACATAACATATTACAATACTTAAACAACACATAGAACAACACCACCCCCGCCTCCATGAGCCGTTTAATTCATCCACCTACAACAACCTGAGCTACAAATACATACCTATATATATATATATATAATAGAAAAATATTAGTAATCAAAAAGATCTTTAAGTTTGTAGATAACTATTAATAATAATCAAACTGAAAGATGGATGTCTTAAACATCCACAAAAAGTCTTAAAAGCTTCCAGAAGTAACTCATAAGTTTATCATAAAAGGAGAGGCACTCTAGGTTCCCTCAATAAAGATTGGCCAACTAACAAGCTTGGAAGAAACATACATTTAAACATACACACATACACTCGTATTGTCCTCTGTATAATGCCCCTCCCCCCCATAGTATTCGGATTGCAAGGAGCCAGTTGTTAGTGTCACAACTTTCAAAAATGTCAAAAATAATGCATACATATACAAGGCCTTAGTAGCGATCTTAAACTATACATTTCTGGATCATGAGTTTAAAAAGTTATCAAGGGATTTCATTCTTGAAGTTTTCTTAAACTAATAGAAAAGTTGACAAAATGAACTAGTATTAGTGAGATCCGATAAAATACCATTAATCCATCCTATCGAAAAAACTTAGCTAAACACACTCAAGGAGCCAACCAAGGAGAGCAAGCATAAAGAAATCTATAGACCTAGTGATTAGAGCTCCTCAAACTAGTACATCAAGCTTACTCTATGTATCCTAGAATGAGATGCAACTTATCAAACCCTAATCATATATGCTAAGCATGCAAATCAATGCAAAGCCTTAAATCATGCACACACATGATTAAGCTTAAACACCATTATTTGGCTAATTAATTTCACACTAATTAATATTATATTGGTTAAAGATCCTTAAGGAAGCTTAGTGGTTCATTTATGATTACTTAGACAAACCTTAATCATATCCTAATCTAGATTTACTAGAGTTGCATGATTTTGACTAATTTCTTAACAACCTAAATGGACCCTGATTGAGCTAAAATTTAGTAGGCTTACACATAATGGGCTAAGGCACAAGGTGAATTTTTAAAGTGGGCTGGACTTGTGGGTCACTGGGTTTTAGAGTCCATCTATCTAATAGGCTACTTCTGGATTTCATGGGTCTGCTACACACCTAACTTAGTGGCCCTGCTTCATGGGCTTTTAGTACGCTTAAATTCTAGAGAACATTTTTATGGGGTCCTAACATCATGGGCCTAGTCTCCAAAAAATTTTGGCCCCTAAAAGCTTTTTGGGCCGTCCTAGAGAAATTTGGGATTATGGGCCGAAGACACTGAATTTTCATGACTTGGCCTATTTATGATAGAAGGAGAAATCCTAATGTGCTTTCTAGGTATCCATTTGTTCTAAAAATTTACATGAGTATAGTGGGCTTCTAATTAAACATTTGTGTAAAATTTTTAGTGAATTTCACAATCATTTACCATATGAACTGAAATTTTGCAAAGGGAGATAGAGATTAGGGTTAACCTTTTTTGCACACTCTAGAAAATGGACTTACTTTTCTACCCATTGAGATCAAATCAAGCTCAAATATGGTAGATTCCAAATTTACAATTATTGAAACATAATTTAATTTTGCCAAGATTTTATCAAGTTCTTTAGTGGTTCATTTTACTATACTTAAGTTGACTATTACCACTATCTTAGTAGAAATAAGGTGCTTAGTCCTTGATTAACCGTGATGCTCATGCTTAATGATGCTCAATTAGTATGAAATATTAGGGACGTGTAGCTAAGACCAGGACCTAAACATGAGTAAAAGAATTTAAAGATCTAACATCACCACAACAAGCAATAAATTAGAGAACAAACAGCACAAGACTGGATCATTCTAGAGCAACCTAAAAATGGAATTTACACTGTATTTCCAACATAATGCAGCTAAAGAACATAAGCAAAATTATCATGGATGTGAAGCTACATGAATCAAGAATACAATGTAACAAAAATCATATTTTTATGATGCCAAACGAAGGAGACATCACAGATCTAGGCTAACATGGCCAAAGATGGTGCACTAAAATAAACTGGACATCCTAAGCTGACACCTAGAGTGATCTATAAAAATCAATCATACAACAACATCCACATACGGAAGGAAAAATCAAGTAAAAAGGGGAAAGTGGCCCATACCAAAGGGGAAGAAGAAAAGGAGGAGAAGGAAGAAGTTCTCTAAGCTTTGGTGGGCCTTGGAGAATTGGACAGCTATTGGAGGAGGTGGTGAAGGGTAGAGGAAGCTCACATGGTGGAGGGGGTTGGAGGAGATGAGGTGGAGAAGAATGGAAGAAGTTAAGAGAATGAAAACTGAAAATAGGGCCAGAGCACAAGAGCGTTGGATGTCAGGGCTGCCACACTGGCCAATTAGAACCTTTTGTCACCTGTCATGAGTTGACAGTTGCGGGCACAAGGGTGCCCTCCCAACCCAAAGGTGTTGGGGTTTGGCACAAAAGTGCCTTGGGGGCACAAGGGTGGTGGTTTTAGAAGCTCAAAACCCTAATCTTTCAATGAAACGAGCACAAAGGCCCCATGGTGGCAGAAACAAAACCCGAAACCCTAATTTTACCATTAACGAACAAAAGGCATCGTATCAACATGAACACACCACTCACGCACACCGATGCCAATGAAATTATTCTAGACTCGTTGGGATGAAGTGGTAAGGTCTATCTAATATACATAAGATTTTATAAAAGAAGGTAAAAACAGAGACATCCAGTTATTTGACTAAACATAACATGCACTGTGGTGAGATGCCTTGGCACACATACTACATATTATATATGTGGTCAATAAAACTGAACATTAAACACTCGACTTATTTCACGAGCAAGCCACGACTAAAACCATTGGGCTAATAGCCTAAGTTTGTACAATTCTTCCTAGTTAGCTAAATGGGATAGGTGACAATTTTTTCCTTTGTAACATGCCATCAATGCCATTTTTTATTTCATGCGATGAAAATTATATATTGTTAAATGACTATCTGTTTTTAACACAAGCAAAACAGGACAAAAGTGGGTGACTTAGCCCACTTATATTACCAATTAAAATTAAAATGATTAATATACTTCATAGAAATATGTCATCGATTTTATTGAAGGTGTCATCAATGACATTTAATAGGTTTATGTAGTGTCATTGATGACATTTACAAGTGGAGTAAATATTATCTCACTTGTACAAAATAGTACAAAAGGGGGCCTAGATGTGCACTTCATTTTACAACATAATACCCCTGTATTAATTATTAAGATGTTTAGGAATATCTTATTCATAGTACTAACAATATCATTGATGACATTTATAATTTATTAAATATCATTGATGTAAATTGTATGTCCTGTAACTACTACTGTTGTGTTGTGTCCTTGCTGATATATACAAAATATTTTAGAATGAGCATATAAAATAAAATTTAGCCTACAAATTTGAACGTCATTAATCTCACTATAAAATGTCATTTATGATACTTTTAATGTCATCAATCATAAAAATGGATGTTGGATGTGTACTTCAAGTCAGGACAAAACCTACCAATGTTACCAACTAAGATGATCAATATTTTTAAAAAATATATCATCTATTATATTAAAGGTGTCATGGATGACATTTAGGCGATTTATCAAATGACATTGGTTATAATTTGGGTGATTACTATTTGTTCATAACATTTAAAAAAAAATGTAGAGTAAACATTAACAAAAGAATATTACTAAGCTTGATTTCTCCCAGGAAGGCATAATTTTCTAAAAATTATCATGTTATTTGTTCATTCAGAGGTACTATTACAAATTATGAACTCACAGTAAACATGATTTCCTAAAAACTATAATGTATATTACTTGCACAACAAGATAAAAGTTGGATTCTATATTCTCAAATGGGTTCAACAACACAAAAAAAATTACAAAAAATACCAGATGCAAATGTCATCAGACGGCAAAAGATGGGTACTTCGTTGACTTGGTTGGGAGCTGGCAACGACAATTACCCAGGGGGCGGGGTGGTGCCGATCATGATGAACAACATTGGTAGATGACTTTATCACCAATCAACATATTAAGTGGAGGGGTATACTGACGACGGCCACACACTCACAAAGTAACCACGCCTGATAAATTGGCGGCTGTAGGTAGTGCGGTCGAGAAAGCACCTTAACAACAATCATTGGAGAGTCCTGTAGGGGGTCGACTCGGGTTGTTTTTATATTTTTATCTTTTCTTTGAAGTAAGACCAACCCATCCACTTATACCCAGACCAACCCATCCACTTATCCCCCCTCCTTTGCAAATTCAATTTTAGCGACAAACTAGCCATTATCAGAAATTTGGTACACTCTCCGTCCCACAAATAATAAATATAATTCGTCCCTCATATAAATGATAAACAAAATTCAGTACCTCCGGTAGATAATTGTCTCTAAAATAAATATTATCCCTAACCCCAATCCATAATAAGGGTTGAAGAAATAAGCGTAGTAATATATAATGATAGTAAACTTTCTCAAATTGGAGATAAAAACTCAAGTATGCTAAATAAAGAGCAGTAAACATGATAATCTTATACGCCGACTAACAACTGAATCAGATAGCTAGGTCACAAGCTCGCAACATAGGCAAATATAAAAATATTCTTCACGTCCAAAAAATTACAAATAAGATAATGCAGGTCATCCACCCACACGGCATACTATTTAAAACAATGGCTTTTGACCTTTTAACATTGCCATTAATTGATCCAATACCTGGCCATCTCCATCACGCAACCCAGAGTGCATATATTCATTTGTTATCCAGAGTCTGATCCCTTCAATCTTGGAAGCCGTTTCCATGGCCAGCGAAAAATTGACAAACATATCATCATAATAAACAGCAGCAGCTACTGGGACCTAATCAAATATAGAATTAGCTGAACTATACTAATTAATTTCATTTTCATTTAAATAAATAACATAAAATCCATGAAGAAACGTATTAAGTCTTTGTTTGCTTCCCAATGTGCTGTAAGCTTGCAACAAGTTAATAGAAAAGAATTAGGAAAACAATCCCAAAAAAGAGAATTATTTGTCAACCAAAAATCATACTTGGCCACCAATTCAAGGGTTTCATAGTTAGCAAAACAACAAAGAGAGGTGAAAGCATTTATTTATCCCGAATAGAGGTGAATTAGCCTAAAAATGCACCCAGAAGCTAACTGACGAAAACATGCTCTTCACAAATGCTATTCTGTTAATGACGATCATGTGTATATGCCCATAGAAGATACAATTATAAAAACAGGCTTCTCACCTTGTTCTAATTTCTAATTATCTTGCATTTGCATGTCTTTGTTAGTTTTTTAAGGTAAATTGTCCAATATAAGATGTTTGAGATAATAAAGAACTTTTGTCTCAGTATGCCTTCTTTACAACTATGAGCAGCATGTACCAGTACAATACCACTCAAGTAGAAAATCCTTCAAATATTACCTCATAAAAAATTAATTGGTTGGTTGTTAGCAATAAGAAATGCAACATATGTTGTAATTCACAAGAAATGAGCAATTACACCTGCTGATATCTACCATCATTGTCATCATATACACCTCAATTAGCTTCAGCACTCTGCAGAGTAGATTTGTAGATTCAAATATATATATATATTGATAATATGACGCTCCGAGCAACAAATAAAATGATGAATTTTAAAACTTTTAACATGCCTCGACCATAATGCAAGAGAGAACAAAATTTCATCTTATATAGGATAGATATTAAGGTATGATTGCCTAGTTTAATCTAGATGGTCACCCATTAAAAAAGAATTCACATTTACTGTCCTATGGAATCATAGTAAATCACACGTTACCAACTAAACAAATTAATATTCATATGATCATTAGTTCGTCATTTTAACCATGTAAATCCCGTGCGAATATTTCATCATTTTGTACATGTAAATCATAAAGATGAACGTAAATTATCAAGAAAGTATATTTCATCATTTTTATAGTAAATTAACAAGAAAGTAAATTGTTTGTTCTCAGAAAATATAACAAATCATCATAAAGATGGAGAATAGCATATACGCAAGTAGATCCTTTGATTTACAGCTATCCTTTAATGTTGCTTCTCAATCCTTCACATGTATCATGTATCCACTTCTCCATTAACCTCATCAGCCATGTTATCAACTTCATTATTTACTAGTTACAGTCCAAAAACAGCCTCAAACTTATTATTTTAAACTTTCCACCATTCTTGCACTAATATGCTCCCTTCACTTCTATCTACTTAACATATAGTCACTTCATTAATTTCACATAATTACTACTCTTAATTGATTTGTCAGGTCTTTTAAATCATTTTCATTACGATTTTATCGCCATTCATTAAGCTTGTCAAGCCAGATTCAAAAATAGCACCTTATAAGCCTCCTTTTATTAATTTCTATAAGTATAGTAAGAAAGAAACAAAGACATGACATTCACTTAAGCACCTGATTTTTTCCCAATTCATTTAAGTCATATAATGGTGGCCAATCCTCCTTTGCAGCCAAAAGAGTAGCAGCCTCCTTCAACGGCCTAAGTCCAATGATTTCATCAAACATCCATGGGAAAATCATCTGCATTCAAAAATACAAAATGTCAAGAATCACATAAAATTTGCTCTCCTCTTAAATCTTAACAAAGAAATTATGTTTACTGAAACTTACTTCCCCAGTAAATAACACCAAACGATCTTCTTCTGCAGCTTTCACGGGATCGAACTTATCGTTGAACTCCTTTCTAATTCTATGAGCAGACCACCTTGAGGAGGCTCCCTATGGATCAATCAAAATAGAAATGTCGATGAAAGCATTAAAATTTGGAGGACATGAAGCCTAGAAAGAAAGTTTTAAATCTGACATGTGGACACTCTCAATTAAACCATAACATGCAATTTTAGTTTTCTAGATGCATCTGGTTTGAAGTTAATTGTTGAAGATGCACATTCCAAGAAATCAAACCATATCTTTGCATATTACAATCGGTTTGCTGAATCTTTGCCCTCATTGTACAAAAATATCTTGATCCAGGGTGGAAGAAATCCAAATATTCAGCAAGCTTCAAATGAGTCACCCTGAAGTTTAGTGATCATTCCATATGAATATATCGTAGGGCTAGGTTTGATGCGCCAAACCTAGCGCGAAATATAATGATCATCAGCCCATGGATGCATAACTTTATTTATATTGTTGCCACTAAAAGAGGTTGGACGTTACTTGGCAGTAGACAGATTCATGCAGAAGAGCATAAAGTGGATTTGAATCAAACTTGATCCAATTCTCAAACTGCATATTACAACAAAAAGTTTGTCAAAATTAAAAGAAATATTCTAGCTTAGCATCAGTTCAATGTAAAACGAGGTCTGATAAGCATGTAAGTTACTCACCGATTTCAAAAGAAATAGCTTATTTGTCTCTTCCCACTTGGAATCAACTGGGCATCCCAAACTCTCTCAAACCTAAAAATCAGAAAAAGAATAACCTAAAGGTCATGTTACAGTTACAGTGGAAACTAAAAAGATCATGCTAAGGAATTAATATAAACTCTCACAAAAAATGCAAACGTTCAAAACCCGCGTTAGATCCTAAACCTTCCAAGCCTAGTAGTTGCAAAACACGGGGGTTAATGTGCTCCCTGAGGGAAGACGTACCTATACAAAAAGAGAGAACAATTTTACTAAATAAAACAGTTCTATTGAGTACATTGTATTCAATATAATATAAACGGTATATGTTCAGTATTTTATACGAAAAAAGTACATGTATAGATTATATATAACCATTATTTTTACAAGTGATCTACAGTGTAAATAAAATCTTGCTTTCTTTTCATAAAAAAATTATGACCTCTTTTCACATGGGATACCACTAACATAAAATCATGGTTAATATATTCAATATTTCTTTCCTTCCAACATCTGAATAAGCTAAATTATTGATATATCCTAACTCAATCGCTTCAACTTGTGCGTTAAAAAAATTAAATATACAAATTGTTACCCATTTAAATGGCTTACAATCTAACACATCTGTGGGCAACTTAAGGACAATCCTCTGAAATCTAGCTAGGCAAGCGACACACAAGGCATAAGACAAGAGGTGGAGTTTACTGCGGGAACATGATAATATTGGTTAATACTCATTTTATTTAATGAACTTACCCCACCACCTTCACACTGTGCCAAGTAATTTACTACTTCACGGATAACGTTAGCATCTTGAGGAAATCTTTTATAATATTTCTCATTCTGTTGCAAAACTTGCTCAAAGCATGCTCGATAAATTGTATCCGCCGTACATCCTGCGTCAATTGGCGGAAGTCCTCCCGTTAAGAGAACACATTTGAGACTTTGAGGAGCAAAACTGAGGTAAGTGACGGCGCAAAATCCACCATAGCTCTGCCCAAGGGATCACAGTATTGTTGGCGTTAGTCATGTCAGGAACTTACTATCTTACCAAAGAGATGGAAACAAACTAAGCCCAAGATGGCACAACAAAGCTATTTAAAGAGTAACTAATTGATCAGGGAATTGACTACCATAAATTAATCCTCACAATATTGTTGGTATTTAGACGTTAAGTACTTACTATCTTACAAAACAAGATGGAAAGGTGAAGTACATCTAAGCTATGCAAATAGTAATTAATGGATCCAATTATAAATGGTATATGTCAGGTGAAGTACTGACTATGCCACCAAAAAAGATGGAAACAAAGTAAACTCATCTAGGCTATGTAAAGGGTAATTAATGGATCCAGGAAATAACTACTATGTCATGACAAAAGAAACACATTATTTGAAATACAAGCAATTTCAACAATATATCAAAATAAATTAGGCTAAAGTACATCACATTCGAAGGCGAGAATGAACACAGTGCAAAAACAAAACAAAAAACAAAAACCTGGCCTAAAACAGTCCAGGGCCCCCATTAGGAACGAGGCGCAAACGAATGAACTCTGCGTCTTTGACGATGCTATCAGCGCGAAAATGTTTCACGAAATCGACGAGCTTATGGGCGGGCGTGATCTGAGAGAGAGATGATACCGTCAAGGGAGTTGACAAGCCAGTCCCCCGCTGCCAACAACCAAAATAAAAAAATAAAAAAATTAGTCACGCATACAAATATGTAACCAGAGACAGTCAGAGACTCGGAGGCATTGCCTGATCCAACAAAATGACACGGTGCTCATGACAGGCTCTTTTAAGCCATCCGCTTGATTCGGTTGGGCGTGGGCTCTCAAACCCTGGGCCGCCCTGCAGAAACAGTAAATAGGAGAGCGACGTGTCCTCTTCTTTCCCCGCTGCAATGATTGCCGGATTGAAACATCGACCCGTAAAAAGTAAAAAAATCAAATTATACGAGGCGCATATGGCACGGACCTGCGACCACTTCGCGTGCAAAGACAGAGATTGTCTGTGTGGAAGAAAAGGAAGCGTACTCGAGCGGGACGGTAAACCAATGATCACGCAGCCTAAGGCCAGGCACGGAATACCAATTCCCTTTGGTGTGATCGTCTCCCATGCTGATATCCCCGCCGGCTGCTATTCTTACTAAGTTGTTTGGGTGGATTTGCCATATATTCCTTCTTGAACTAAGCTAGGTGGCATGTTATGTGGTGTCTACAATAATCTCATATTCGATATTCGATTTTATGGATAGGCTCGATAATACACTCGAACTAAATAAGTCATAAATCTCGCGTAATGTGCACGGGCAGTGCTTTTACAAATAAATTAATATCATGATTATTAAATATAAAGTTACTATGTTATCAATTTCTAACATAAATTATTTAAAATTAATTAAATTATAACTTAAAATATTATGGAAGTACCTAAACTAAAAAATATACTTATTAATATAAAGTATTAATAGATATAAATCAATTGCTTTTGATAATTATTAGACCCGTAAGAAAAAATAAATAGAAAGCAATATCAAAATTTAAAATAATTCATGTAAAAAAATACAGTAATCTTATTGGAGAAAATCATTAATCACAAAGTGCCTAATGCAAAAAAATTAAATACTATACTTGTTGCACCAATGTATAGTGGGCAATTATTTGCTACACTTTTTCTAACTATGTATTTAATTATTTTCAGGTCTTTTTTCTTTTTTCTTTTTTTGTCTCCAAGTTCATAAACCATAACTCATAACTTATCAATATAAACCTCTTCGTATGAACTACGATCGTGAGATCCTCAACTAAGGCTTCTATCTAATACCTAATGAGGTAAGATCCTCTTTATAAACATGAATTTACTATACTATCTTCAATTGGGTTAACCACTTTTAAAGAGATGACTTAGATTAAATATGCTACACTTTGGGTTAGGTCATTATAAATGATATTAAAGCAATCTGATTTGGTGTTGGATCTCGTCAATGGCGAGAGAAGGACATGGCTTGTAACCCCTCGATTTTGGTTTGCCTAAAAATTGAATCAGAAATATTACGATCGAATCGAATTATGTCTAAATTGCTAATTGGTAAGCCTCGATTAATAATATAGATCAAAATAACCTATTTTGCATTTTGAGAATAGAAGACATTACAACATATTTGTTAAAACAGGTCAAATATAAATAAAATTATGAAAGAAAATAATTACATTGAGCTCAAGTGTATTAGTTTTTATCTATCCTCCCACCAATTTCTGACGCAGGATCACAAGACCTATATATATATATATATATATATATATATATAATGTCAGTAATGAGTGTTATTAGTCTAAAAATAATTAATACAAATTGGCAAATGGAATCTGATATTCAACGAGAATGAAAACATATACATATCCTCCAAGTGAACTCTCAAAGGGTGCTAATCAAGAGCTACTACCTTCGGCTTGACAACATCCCATTCCGACTTGTCAAATGCCTCAATATTTTCTCATTTTATTTTCTATCCCTCGAGACTACCAGTATATTCTAAAGCTCTGTACATCCTCCGTATAACTCATGGCCCTATGTATGAAGGTCGATTAATCTCATGCAGTGGCCTTTGATACCCTTTAAGCCACATGTCTGGATGTGCATTGTACCAAATAGTAACTGTAAACCTCCATGTTTCTCTAGGTGTGAGGAAACACAAAAGACAGAGTTGCTAGGATCTTTCAGAAGTGGAACGACCCACTCACTAATCCATAACCTACTTTGATTGGCACATACACCGCTTGTGGTACATGTGAGTCGATTTAAGCATCTTTCGTTTCAATGAAAACTTGGTAAAATCATATATAGACTTGGTAAGAGATTTATATAATAGGCCCAAAGGCAACTTGCAGTAGATCTTGTTTTCAAAATCAGTCTCGAAGGATCTCATCATCGAGGGTTATTAATTACGAAAGTAAAATATATCTAAATAGCCCGTGCTAAGTAGGCTTTGATAAAACATCCACTTAACATTTCCTATGATCAAGAAATCAAATCAATGATAGAACATAGTGATAAAAATTGAGAAGATTCCTAACAGACCTGTGGTCCAAGATCCAAGTGTGATGTCTCATCTACGGCGTGTTCAAGTTCTGAAACCTACATCGAAACCCACTGCTAAATAAAATATTAACATCTCTATATGAAACATGCTTGTAGTGTGTGCTCACATCATCAATATATCATAATAAAGAAGACAGTGATAAATAAACCTACTACTGGACATCTAGCACGTAAATTGAGATATAATAAAAAAAACTAATAAATAAATAAATAAATGCACTCATGAATAAATAGATTAATAATAAATATATGAAAATAAATAATACTTTATATAATTATTTTATATAAATATACAGTTAATACAAATAAATATCAACAATGACTCATGTTAGTAAACATATAAATAAATAATTCGATAAACAGGTAAATAAATTAATAGTTAATAACAATTAATCATAAATAATAATAATAATATAGCTATATAATACATATATACATAATTAATACAAATAAATAATAACCTACACACGAACAAATAAATATATAAATAAATAAATAAATAAATATAATTTAGTAAACATAAATAAGACTAAGAGTAATAAGTAAATATATCATTAAGAACAATAAATAATCATATAAACATGTATTATAATCAATAAATATACAAATAACAAAAAAATGAATAATAATGAATGAATAAATAAATAACTAAATGAAAAAATAATAAATAAAGAAAAATATTCATAACATATAATTATGCTAAATAATGTGAATATGTATTCAAATTAATATAAGAGTTCTCGAATTACTTAAAAATGGTCGAAAACAATAAAAAATGGACTAAAAATGAATTGAATCGAGTTAACTATATCGAATAGAACTGGGTCGATCGAGTTAACTTGGTTTGGGTCAAATAAACTGGTGGGTTGGGTTGACTAGGCTCGTCTAGACTGATGATGCAGACATGAACACAAATAAGCAAACGGTTTGGTGCGCAGGTGAGTAGGATCGGGTAGGCGAACATGAATGCGTGCTGGCGAACGTGAACACGTGCAAATGGGTCTAATAGGGCAGGTGGTGCCCGTCGCCAATAAACACCGCTGATGTAGCGGACGTGGCTATTGGCAGTTGCGATCGATAGAGGGTGTCAAGGTGGAGGTGATGACAGTGGTGATCAACTAGGTCCAACAGGTGATTGACCAGAAAACATGTGGAAAAGGGGCGGAATTACTGCTGAGTGTGGTGGCATCTCTGATGGTAATCACAGCCATGACAGTGGTCATGAGGTGGCCTCAAAATGAAGATCTTGGCAAAGAGAAGGTATCTAGGTGGTCTGATTAGCCAGGGGTGGCTCGCCAGCACTAGAAAATTACTAGAATGGCGGCGACTGGAGTGGAATACCAACGGACAAAAACCGTCACCAGCGACGACTTCGGCAGTGCCAGTGGTTGTGATAGTTATGGATCAATAGCTGGCCATGAGGCGGTCATGGTGGTGCCGGTTCAATGGTCAGGGGTAGGTCAGAGGCTCACTGGCGGTGAGCCAAAGTAACGGCGGTGTTAGGAGTGGAAAACTCTGAAAATGTCAGAAAATCTTTTAAAATAATAGGTGAAAGGTAGGGCTGACATGAACGGCTTTGATCTTGCCATGTGGCATGATCTGAATGTTCGACAACTTGTGAGCTAGTGCCCAGTTATGGGTATATACAATATATATATATATATATATATATATATATATATATATATATATATATATGAACGGAAAGCTCGGATTGAGACCTTCTATAGTCAAAACTGACTCAAGTCCTAAAAGTGACTCTATAGGCTGGAATTGAGGCAGGAACGCTAAATGAGTTTCGAACCCTAAACTCAATCGGGTGAAAATTTGTTGCTCAAATCTCTCACATAGGGACAATCCAGAGATCAGAAATCTCTATGATGCATGCAAATGAGATATGCTAAAAATTACAAATGGATACTAAACGTTGCAATGGCTTATATCTAAGCCTAAAACCCTAGCTAACACATAAGAAAAAATTTTATACCTGGTGTATACATTGATAACTCATACTCTATTATAGCTTAACTGAAGCTATCATCTGCATGTTAGTCATACTCAACCTCTATAACACATTCATGCGGCCATCTGGGCCCCTTACTCATGGTCTGAAAACTAGTCTGGCTCGAATTCATTTGAAACGACTCAAGACTGGCTTGAACCGTGTAAAACTACAAGCGAGTAAAACTTTAACGCGAAGCTGGTGTTTTACAACCTTTCCTCCTAATAAAAATTTTGTTCCCAAAATTTCTCACATTAATTATGATCGGAGGAATCAACTGAAGATGCCACTTTGCTGGCAAAACTGAAGTTGTTGAGCTATGATCAAAAGGGTAGCTCTCCCTCGAAAGCTAGCTGCACACGGCCTGAATGGATCAACATGAAGCTGGAACAATGAACACTAATGAAGCACGTTAGCTCCATACTAATTTGGCTGGATGGACTACATGTGATCGAATCATTTGGCAAAATAGACCATAAATGATGGAAACATCTTGTTGGCTCATGCTGGAATTGTCTTGTTGGACTGACCATACATGCTGGAATCATCTCGTTAGATTGGCTCTTAGGGTCACTGCAAACTATGGGGATTAAAATGTAATGACCTCAGTGGGACAAACCTAGGTTCACCCCTAAGGGCCTACTAGATACTGCAAGCAGGTATGGGTGGTCAAGCAGGTACTCTAGAGTATTGCAAGATACTAGTCTGAACTACATCAGCATGAGGTATGCGGCCTAACATCTACCCATGTCTCCCAGATCCTCATCAATGAGACAGTTCAACTATGTGTACCTTCAGGGCACTCTGCTCCAAGTCCTACATCTATACTAGGGTGTCCTATAAGTCCTGCTAGCATATGGTGGACTCTAGTATCAAATAAGGGTATATGCTAATGAGCTGTATGGCTCATTGTCGCTAGTCTAGGTCAAACACTCAGGTACCCTAAAGAGGAACTGAACCACTCACCAAGTCCTAGCTAACGCAGTCCTGAGTCATGTATCTCACTGTGTTCTATAATGGAATAAGGACAACTGCTATGACTCTTCTGCATGCTATGGATCTCATAACTATCTATATAATCACTAACTATTGCTAAAGGGGGCTCTCTATGATGGAATGGCGGCAAGAACACCTGTAAATGTGCAACATGTCTCAAGAAGTATGAAAACATACTCTGCATGGAACTATGGGATCTGCATCTGGTCTGTGGCATGTGTACTGGTCAATGTTTGTTCTTCTCAACCATCTAGTAAACTGATGGCAGGACTGATATTTCTGGAAGGGTAAGTGTGAAAATGCTCGACTCTATCTAGTGTCTATGGTCACATGGAAAGAGAATGGATTTGTCATGGGAAACTGATCACACTGCTCTAGGACTTTAACTAGGACATGTCTCATCCTCACATGGTTTGACATTAGGCGTGTTGGGAGAGTACACTAAGCTGAGAAAATCCTACTAGGTATGTACATCACTCTATGTGTGGTGATCTGAGGATCTCTGTCTAAGTTCCAATGGGGTAATAAAAACTCTGTATAGGATATTGGGTGTCAAAAATATGGGTAGGTCCATGGATATATCTCTAAGATCATCATGATTGGACTCTGCCACAGGTGGCCAGCCTATAGAATAGCTAATCAATGACAAGCCTAAGAGAATGCTACTAAGTGGCTCTAGTTCAGTCAACTAATAGTAGGCATGTGTTTCTTGATGCCATACAAGTCACACATTTCTAAATGGGTAGGGTACAAATGACCCAAAGAACCACTCTCTCCCTTCAAGTCTATGGGGACTCACAGTGAGGTTTGACACGAGTCTCTTCTGTGGTGTGTGACCTGTCATCCCGCATAGATTTATAGTACTAATCCTGACACACATGACTACTATTGCTGTAGTAGCCTATCAAGCAAAGATGTCAGTTAAGATGAGGATACACTGGTGTCTTTATCTGATTAGCATGGTCTAGCCTGACAGAATTCCTTGTATGCATTGCTCCCAAGCTAGGATGAAGTCATCACCTCAAAACTTGTTTGCCATTGGCTACTTGCACTGCAAACCCTAAATAGTACCCCAAGGTACCTCCTATACTCGAGGCAAATGCTTAATCCTACGGCTCAAGGTAAGGACCTAATCGTGCTAGTTTAGCACAAGGAAATCACTCTCTCCCTGAAGGATAGTCCCTCACTGAACCCACCATCTAAGCCAAAGGCTCTAACATGAGTCGAACTCCTCTCGCTGGTTGGGTTAATAACTAAATGGGTCACACTACACATTTGATCATCTGCTACCCATCTGATCTATGTACCATAACTATAGCCCATACGTATGCTGCCATACTGATTAAACAATCGACAACTGTGGTCATCTCATCTGGAGGTCATACTGGCCTATTCTCTGACTCTGTCCATATGCATCCCTATAAGACTGTCACTAACACTGTTTGATGATGCTATATTGCAATACACATCTAGCCTAGGGATGTTAGGTCAAAGCAATTGAATGCAAGATAGTTGTGTAGCTGTACCATGTCCTCACCCTATTTGGCTTTGAATGTTTTCACATGCAGCCTTTGGGTAAGGCTGAGAACAACCTTAAGTAGTTGTCCTCTTGTAGGGTGAGGAAACTACTTGTCCTTTTCTTTCATAATAACCACTCACTCGGAAGGCGGTAGTGCATCATGGACGGTGGTTGTGCATCACGAACGACGGTAGAACACAATCGGTCAGTGGTAGTGCATCATGGTCGGTGGTTGGGCATCTCGGAGGTGGTTGTGCATCACGAACAGTGGTTGTGCTACTCGAACGGTGGTTGTGCACCTCGGTTGGTCGTTGTGCACCTCAAACGGTGGTTGTGTAGCTCTGTTGGTGATTGTGCAACTCAGTCGACGACAGTGTTGTCGAGGTGCTGAAGCGTGATCTTGATCATGTATGTTGTGAACCCACTATTCTCTCTGGCATGTTTATCTCCATTGGTCTGTCTCTCCAAAGGTTGTTGCTATCAACTCTACTCAGGTTGTCAGACCATGCGTGTCTGATCTGGATGGGTCTTGATCATAGTGGTGACACGTAAGATGATAAAATATTGTTAAGGCCACACTGGTCTTTTGAAATATGGAGTGAGTACACCCATAAGAGCTGGTAGGTTCTCAATAGCAATTATTGATCTAGCCCTAGCAGATCGAGTGAAATCTGATCAATTGTATAAATCTGTGGTCAAAGCCAATCTTGCTCATTCTCCGTGCATTCATGCCTCTGTCTGTTGAAGAGTAACCAACAATATTGTTGGGACAGACATACACTAGTGGAAGAGGGGGAGGTGGTGAAGTGTTTATGGGACTATAAATCCACCTTGCTACTCATCTTCATCCACTGTTATCATATGAAAGTGGTCCATCTAAGTCAGCTGCCCCAAACTCTTATCTGTGCTCCAAGTGCTTAAGTAGATCTACTAGCATAGCTACATCCTCCATCCACAAGGGTCTGTTTGAAGGTCTAAGTTTTCCAAGGTAGACCTCAGACTATGCCCAATGGATCTGTATAAGGCACTCGATGTTCCATGCTCATGTGTCACGTAACTATGTGAGTATCTCCATAGCCCAAGCTCCCTATTGGTGCCATCTCTTATAACTTCTTCTCGTGAAATACACTATGTTCCAAGGAAGGAGGGCTGATGTGATGACATGAAAAAAGATGGACAAGTGTTGTAATGTCGTCGTGGTCCATGTAATCCTGGTCACAATCTGACTCAACCTTAGCTAACTAAACATGTGGACACTCTCAATCATCCAAATCTTGGACATAGTAAAAGGAAAGGACGAGTCTCTAAGCTTATCTTGATATGCCTATGAGATCTATACTAGTGTCTACTAAAATCATGATCTCATATCCATCTCATAACTTCTCTATAACAGCTAATACTAAAACATACACTTCTCAGGTTTGATTGAGCAAAAACTTGAAATGTTGAGAAAAGACCAAAGGAAATACCTGTCGGTTTGGTTAAGGCCACCTCCACACACTTGGCTCAAAACAAAAGTCTTCTATCTCAATTGACCATGACATGACTCTGAAACTAAAACTGGAACACCCTGATTTCTGTTCACTTAAGAACTGAATCAGAAATGTTATGATTTAGGCGAGTCATATCTAAAGCTGCTAATCGGTAATACTTAATCAATAATATAGAACGAAATAACTCACTTGGTGTCTTGAGAATGGAAGACATTATTAAATATGCATTCAAACATATTAAATATAAATAAATGTATGAAAGAAAATAATTATGATGAGCTCAAGGTTGTGCAACATTTATCTGTCCTCCCACCAAAGTTGACTTGGGATCACAAGACCTACATATATAATATGAAAAACATCAACAACAAGTGTTACTGGTCCAAAAAGTAATTAGTACAAACTGGCAAGTGGAATCTGATATTCCACAAGAAAGGAAACAATATACATATCCTCCATGTGAACTATCAAAGGGCACTAATAAGGAATCGTCACCCTTGGCTTGACAGCATCCCATTCTAACTTGTCAGATGCTTCGACATTTTCTCATTTTCATTTTGTCCCTTGGGACACCTAGTATTTCCTAAAGCCATCTACATCCTCCATATAACTCCTAGCCCTGAGCACGAAGGTCAAACACTCTCTCAGGCAGTCACCTTTAGTACCCTTTTAAATAACATGTCCAGATGAGAACTATACCAAATAGTAGCCATAAATCTCCATGTTTCTTCGGGTGTGTGGAAACTCAAAACACAGAGTTGTTAGGATCCTGTTAAGCGTTTAAAATATATAATATTTACCCATGTTTTTAATATAATTTTGTACTTCCCGGGTATAAATATTATTAATTAAGTAATATTTTACTTTATTCTTTTAGTTAATTAATATTTTATTATATATACTTAACTTCGATGTTTTAATGCAGAAAAAGATGAATAAATTAAGCTTCGGATTTGATTAGTCATGACACTTGGCGCCACCCAATGGCTACAATGTATGGTGTTCAATGGAGTCGAACAGTTGGAAACTTAAAGGGACATTATAATTAATTAGATTACGTCGATTTGTGAACACCCTCTTCGAATTCTTGTATCTCCACTTTTATATAAAGGGGTGGTCATTTGTTGTTGATCATATCTCATCTCTTGGCTTCGGAGTGTAGTGAAAGTAGTAGTTTTAGTTTTTGTAATTTCTTTTTTTATAATAAAAATTAGTTTCTTTTTTATATTATTTTCTATTTTTATTATGGAGCAGTTTTATATTTCGTTCTAGAGAAGAACGGAACTTAACATGATTTAATTGAATTTATTTCAAGCTCTTACTCTTTTATTCAATCAAATTGTTTGAATTATCATATTCTTAATGCTAATAATAGATTGATCACCTAATTCTTAGATCACGAGGTTTAATTAGATTTCGGGAGAAATTAATTAGATTAGTCATTGATAATTCATCATACGACGAGTCTTTTGACTTGTTTGTCGTTGTGGTCGGAAGATACACAACACCGTATGCGGTTGTAAGGCAATTCTTAATGCATTATTTTGTTGATTAATCAATTATCACTGCGAGGTAGAAATTGAGGCAAAATAATAGAAGCATGAAGGAGCGGGAGCCACCATGTCATATAATTATCCTAGATCGACAATCCGAGGGAATAAAAGATAAGAGTAAGATTCGATGAAGATTAAATTGATGTTAAGGAAAATTCAACTCTAGAACGAATTTTATTATTATAACTTTTTTTAATTTAAAGTTATTAATTAGATTTATTAAAGTCAATTGTTTTTGCTTTATTCTTCATTTTATTTTCTTTAATTAATTTAAGGAAATTCATCTCCCTGTAGGACGATACTCGATTTTATCATTATATTACTTGTTGCGACCATGTATACTTGCATGTCACTGAAAATATTTTAACAAGTTTTTGGCGCCGTTGCCGGGGAGATCGAATTTTCTTAATTAATTTAGGATTAGAATTTTTAAGTGTTTTTCTTTTCTTTTTAGATTTTAGTGTTTTATTATATTTAGAAAAAAAGAAAAAAAACTATATCATTATCTTCTTCCTTGCTATTATTTATTATCATTTGTTTATTAGTACGGTCACCCTTGTCTTCTTGTGATTTAAAGATTGAAAGGACTTGAGAACCTTGTGTGCCGCTGGAAGAAGAGCACAATAACCAATACAGGAAGAAACCATGCATTCATGGAAGACTACCGACGTTTTAGAATTAGATGCACTTACTGCTTTATCTGCTCAGGTCAGTGCTTTAACTAATCAAGTTCAAATTCTTAATATACAGAGACAGGTTAACGCTGTTGAACCAAGGTGTGAATGGTGTGGACAAGGACATTTTACAAGTCAATGTGCAACAGATCAAGTTAATTACGTAGGCAACTTTATTTGGAACAACAATCCCTATTCCAACACCTACAATGTGGGTTGGCACAATAACCCCAATTTTTCACGGAATAATTCTTCACAATCGGTTGTTGTCCCCAATAATCCACCACCACTGTTACAACATTATCAACCCCCTTCACTTTCTTTTCAGCAACAACTACCAGATTTGGTCCAAATGTTCAATTCCATGCAACATACCATGCAACAAGCCATGCAACAATTTATGCAGAATCAGCAGCAACAACAACAACAGTTTATGGAACAAGTTATGGTGCAATTAAACAAGGAACCAAGTGAGCAACCCAAGGGTGTACTTCCTAGCCAACCAGAACAACTAAGGTATGATGGTCAAGAGCATTGCAAAGCTATAACAACCCAGAGTGGTATTACTTTACAGGAACCAGTTCAGCCTAATGAAGTTAAGGAAAAAGATGAAAAATCAAATAACAAAAATGAACTCAATACATTGGTTAGCTTACTCGGATGCAAAGGGGATCAGTTTAGTAATTCATTACATAAATCCATAAATTGTCTTCATGAAGAAGATATTGATGTGGATGAGATGGTTAAAGTATTAGATTCACAACCAATTTTGCCTCAACGATTCAAAGTTATGGAAACCTTAGATCTACCATTCCACAAATTGTTGCCATCAATTGAAGTACCACTTATTTTAGAGTTAAAGCAACTTCCAAAACATCTCATGTATATATTCTTAGGGCTTGATGACACTCTTCCTATTATTATATCTTCAGAGCTAACTATATTGCAGAAAGAGAAGCTGATTAGAATACTAAAAGATCATAAGTCAGCTATTGCTTGGACTATAGCAGACAAACATGACATCTGGTGTGGTTGCTGGTCATTTTCTCCTGGACAAAAGTTTTTTTCCATATGGTGCAATTGAAATTAAGACTGAACAAGGAGATCGATCATTTAAAGTCAATGAAGCATGGGTCAAGTGCAAATTCAGTTATTCATGATAATCATCCACCGACTAATTGATACGAGGGAGTTCTCTTTCACTTCTTTTTCTTTATTCTTATTTTTGAGGACAACGTTTAGTTTAAGTTTGGGGGTGATGCCTTAATTTTATGCATATTGTTCATGCTTGACTCATGTTTAGATTTAGATATACATATATATAGTGTAGTTTAGTATAAAAATTTTATTATGCAATGGTATTTTAGTCTCTTGGTTCAATGATAGATACATGTGAATTAGTCTTACCTTTCTTGGGAAAACTTGATTAATTGATATGAGGGATGAACTGAGTAAAAGATTGCAGTTGAGAGTTGGTTCTCTACCTTATAATATTTTCACAATCCTTTGGTTTAGATGATTTCAATGAATGTTTTGCAATAAGGATTGTACATGATGGTCATGACTTTTAGAATTTGCCTTAGCGACTTTCGAGGCGAAATATTTGGTTTGCCATGTTGATGGAAAATGATATAGGCATTTCTTTTGATGAGTCTGGGCCTTTCTTCAAGCCTACCTAATATGAATTATCCTTTGTACACAATTTCATGGCCTTTATTATACATATTTGTTTGATTACCCTTATTTTAGCCTTGGCCTTTTTATTGAAAATATATCTTGCCGTTTGAGTCCTAGCACCCTAGTGTTTTGAATTCATTCTAAATTCTAACAGGGATGAAACTTTGAGTAGTATAGGGGGAAGGCATTGCATGTTATAGAGTGGTGATTGAGTAGATTGTGTGGATTTTATTGGTACTTTGCTTTGTAAAAAAAAAAAAGAAAAGAAAAAGATGAGGCAATGATCCTCCACCAGTAAATACAAGATGAAGCAAGAGTCTTCCACTGGTTTGAAAGAAAAAAGAAAAAGAAAAAAGAAACAACAGGTAGTCAATGGAAAATCAAAGCAAAGTTAGTTCTTATATTGGGTCATTTCGATACTACATTTAAGGAAGTTTGTGTCATATTACTTGGGGATTTGTTGTACATGTATGTCAGGATTTAGAAAGGATTTTTAATGCTAGGGTGCATATTAGCCTCTGATTTTTCTATCTTGTCTATTCTATTTTTGGTCCCTAGCCCCTGGTCCAGTTACAACCTATAAAGACCTATTGATTCCATTAATTTGGCATTGCCTACATTAGTGGAGATGGGAGCGAAAGGTGAACATATTTAAGCATGTGCTTGATTGTATTCTCTTGGTTGTAGATGAGAATGATAAGCCAATGGACTATCACACACACAGAGAGCTTTCTTTCGGATGTGATTAATGAAAGGGAATTTCTAATTTGATTGACATCTTGTTGACTCTTGAGGGTTTGATTGAGAATCATATGAGAACATAATGGGGACTAAGTATTTTTGTGTAGTAAAATTTTCTTTGTTATGATATTTTGCTCGGGACGCGCAAAAGTTTAAGTTTGGGGGTGTGTTAAGCGTTTAAAATATATAATATTTACCCATGTTTTTAATATGATTTTGTACTTCCCGGGTATAAATATTATTAATTAAGTAATATTTTACTTTATTTTTTAGTTAATTAATATTTTATTATATATACTTAACTTTGATGTTTTAATGCAGAAAAAGATGAATAAATTAAGCTTTGGATTTGATTAGTCATGACACTTGGCGCCACCCAATGGCTACAATGTATGGTGTTCAATGGAGTCGAACAGTTGGAAACTTAAAGGGACATTATAATTAATTAGATTACGTCGATTTGTGAACACCCTCATTCGAATTCTTGTATCTCCACTTCTATATAAAGGGGTGGTCATTTGTTGTTGATCATATCCCATCTCTTGGCTTCGGAGTGTAGTGAAAGTAGTAGTTTTAGTTTTTGTAATTTCTTTCTTTTATAATAAAAATTAGTTTCGTTTTTATATTATTTTCTATTTTTATTATGGAGTAGTTTTATATTTCGTTCTAGAGAAGAATGGAACTTAACATGATTTAATTGAATTTATTTCAAGCTCTTACTCTTTTATTCAATCAAATTGTTTGAATTATCATATTCTTAATGCTAAGAATAGATTGATCACCTAATTCTTAGATCACGAGGTTTAATTAGATTTCGGGAGAAATTAATTAGATTAGTCATTGATAATTCATCATACGACGAGTCTTTTGACTTGTTTGTCGTTGTGGTCGGAAGATACACAACACCGTATGCGGTTGTAAGGCAATTCTTAATGCATTATTTTGTTGATTAATCAATTATCACCGGAGGTAGAAATTGAGGCAAAATAATAGAAGCATGAAGGAGCGGGAGCCACCATGTCATATAATTATCCTAGATCGACAATCCGAGGGAATAAAAGATAAGAGTAAGATTTGATGAAGATTAAATTAATGTTAAGGAAAATTCGACTCTAGAACGAGTTTTATTATTTTAACTTTGCTTTTAATTTAAAGTTATTAATTAGATTTATTAAAGTCAATTATTTTTGTTTTATTCTTCATTTTATTTTCTTTAATTAATTTAAGGAAATTCATCTCCCTGTGGGACGATACTCGATTTTATCATTATATTACTTGTTGCGACCATGTATACTTGCATGTCACTGAAAATATTTTTTTAAGTTTTTCCCGGGTCACCCGCGTGACAGGCGGGAATACTTACCACTATACTACAACGATCCCCGACAACGGCGCCAAAACTTGTTCGAATAATTTTAATAGCATGCAAGTATACACGGTCGAAACAAGTAATATAATGATAAATCGAATATCGTCCCACAAGGAGATGAATTTCCTATAATTAACTAAAGAAAATAAAATGTTGAGCAAAAAATAACTAAATCTAAGTAATAACTTTAAATTAAAAGTGAAGTCAAAATTATAAAACTCGTTCTAGAGTCGAATTTCCCTTAATATTACTTGTTTCGACCGTGTATACTTGAATGCTATTAAAATTATTCGAACAAGTTTTTGGCGCCGTTGTCGGGGATCGTTGTAGTATAGTGGTAAGTATTCCTGCCTGTCACACGGGTGACCCGGGAAAAACTTGTTAAAATATTTTCAGTGACATGCAAGTATACATGGTCGCAACAAGTAATATAATGATAAAATCGAGTATCGTCCCACAGGGAGATGAATTTCCTTAAATTAATTAAAGAAAATAAAATGAAGAACAAAATAAATACAATTGACTTTAATAAATCTAATTAATAACTTTAAATTAAAAGAGAAGTTAAAATTATAAAACTCGTTCTAGAGTCGAATTTCCCTTAACATTAATTTAATCTTCATCGAATCTTACTCTTATCTTTTATTCCCTCGGATTGTCGATCTAGGATAATTATATGACATGGTGGCTCCCGCTCCTTCATGCTTCTATTATTTTGCCTCAATTTCTACCTCCTGGTGATAATTGATTAATCAACAAAATAATGCATTAAGAATTGCCTTACAACCGCATACGGTGTTGTGTATCTTCCGACCACAACGACAAACAAGTCAAAAGACTCGTCGTATGATGAATTATCAATGACTAATCTAATTAATTTCTCCCGAAATCTAATTAAACCTCGTGATCTAAGAATTAGGTGATCAATCTATTCTTAGCATTAAGAATATGATAATTCAAACAATTTGATTGAATAAAAGAGTAAGAGCTTGAAATAAATTCAATTAAATCATGTTAAGTTCCATTCTTCTCTAGAACGAAATATAAAACTACTCCATAATAAAAATAGAAAATAATATAAAAAAGAAACTAATTTTTATTTTAAAAAAAAAGAAATTACAAAAACTAAAACTACTAATTTCACTACACTCCGAAGCCAAGAGATGAGATATGATCAACAACAAATGACCACCCCTTTATATAGAAGTGGAGATACAAGAATTCGAAGAGGGTGTTCACAAATCGACGTAATCTAATTAATTATAATGTCCCTTTAAGTTTCCAACTATTCGACTCCATTGAACACCATACATTGTAGCCATTGGGTGGCGCCAAGTGTCATGACTAATCAAATCCGAAGCTTAATTTATTCATCTTTTTCTGCATTAAAACATCAAAGTTAAGTATATATAATAAAATATTAATTAACTAAAAGAATAAAGTAAAATATTACTTAATTAATAATATTTATACTCGGGAAGTACAAAATTATATTAAAAACATGGGTAAATATTATATATTTTAAACGCTTAACAGATCCCTCGGGAATGGAATGACCCACTCACCAAGCTAGAGCCCGTTTTTACTAGAATGTGCACCGTTCGCAGTATGTGCAAGTCAATTTCACCATCTCTCATCTCAAAACTTGGTAAAATTATATATAGGCCTAGGAAGGGATTTATATAATAGGCCCAAAGGCAACTTGTGGTGAATCTTATTTTCGAAGTTAGATAGAAGTGAAATATGTCTATATGGCCCCTGTTAACTAGGGTCCGGTAAAACAACCACTTAACACGTCTTGCGATATAGAAATCAAATCAGCGATAGAAAATAATGATAAAAATTGAGAAGAGTCTTAATAGACATGTGATCCAAGCTCCTAGCGTGACGTATCATCTATGGGGAGCTTAAACTCCGAAACCTACAACAAAACACACTGCTAAGTAAAATACTAACATATTTAGATGATGCATGCTAGTAGTGTGTGCTCACATCATCAATGAATCTTAATAAAGAGGACAATGATAAATAAACGTACAACTAAATATCAACCATGCAAATCGAGATGTAAAAAAGAAAATAACCAATAGACAAATAATAAACAAATAAATAAATATACTCATGATTAAATAGATAAATAATAAAGACATGAAAATAAATAATACTCTAATCATAAAATAATAATATAATTATGCTACATAAATACACAATAAACACGAGTAAATATCAATAAACACTCGAGTTAGTAAATATAAAAATAAATAAAATAATAATAATTTGACAGACAACTAAATAAATAAATAGTTAATATTAATTTATTATGAATAATAATAATAATAATATAGCTATCTAAGACAAAATGAATGCAAATAAATGATAACCCACACGCGAACCAAAAAATAGATAAATAAATAAATAAATAAAATTTATTTAACATAAATAAGACTAATCTTAATAAGTAAATATATCATTAATAACAATAAATAATCAGATAAACATGTATTATAATCGATAAATATACAAGTAAGAAGAAATGAATAATAATGAATAAATAAATAAATAACAAATAAAATAAATAATACATAAAGAAAAATATTCATAACATACAAACATGTTAAATAATGTAAATATGTATCTAAAGTAATGTTGGTGTTCTTGAATTATTAAATACGGTCGAAAAATGAATGAAAATGGGTTGAAAATGAAGTGAACCTCGTTAACTGCACTGAACCGAACTGGGTTGGCCGAGTTAGCTTGGTTTGGGTCAAATAAACTAGTGGGCTGGGTTGACTGGGCTCATTTGGACTGATGGATGCGAACATGGACATGGCCAGGCAAATGGGTTGGCAGGTAGGTGAATAGGGTCGGGCAGGCAGACGCAAATGAGGGCAAATGGGTTTGACAGTGCGGGCCTGCCTGTCATTGGAAAATGCCAATGGTGGCAAGGTGGAGGCTGCCAGTGGTCGTGATCAACACAGGGCATCGAGGTGGTGGTGATGGCAGAGGTGATCGGCCAGGTCCGAACGTTCTATTGTCAGAAAACAGGGGGAAAGGGGGAGGAATCAGCACCGAGTGCAACAGCATAGCTGACGGCAATTGCGGCCACAACGGAGTCATGGGCGGTCTCAAAATGAAGATCTTAATGATGAGAAGTTGTCTGGGTGGTCGGATTGGCCGAAGGTGGCTCTCCAACACTAGAAAATGGCTTGAACGACAATTGTGGCAGTGTTGACGGGTGAAAGCTATGGCTGCCATGGATGGCTTTGATCTTGCCACGTGGCTCGATTTGAACATCTGACAACTCGTGGCCTAAGGCCCACCTATGGGTATATGCAATATATATATATATATATATATATATATATATATGGAGGAAAAGCTTGGATCGAGACTGTCCAAAGTTAAAACTATTTTGAATCCTGAAAGTGATTCTATAGGCGAGAATCTATGCAAGAAGGCTAAATCGGCTTCAAACCTTGAACTCAATCTGGTGAAAATCTACAACTCAAATCAAGCTACGCCCATAGGGGCAATCCGGTATCCTAAGTCCCTATGATACATGGAAATGAGATACCTTGAAAATCCCAAACGAATACTAAATGTTGCAACGACATAGATCAAGGCCTAAAACCTTGGCTAACACAAAGTAAAAATTTTTATACCTTGTGTATACACTAACAAATCATGCTCTAGTGTAGCATAACTGAAGCTATCATCTGCATGTCACGCATGCTCAGCATTCATAACATGTTTATATGACCATCTGGGTCTTATTCTCATGATCTGAAAATTGGTCTAGCACAAACTCATTCAAACCGACTTGAGACTGGCTCGAACTGGGTAAAACTATAAGCAAGTAAAACTATAACCTAAAGTTGGGGTTTTACATGGGTTGTGGTTTGCAACCGGCCATGTGTAGGAATTTTGAGGAAAATATTTCCTAAATTGGGTTGATTTTGAGATCCCTCAATTTAGTCCCATATCTAATTCCTAATGGGGGTAAGATCCTATTTATAAGTGAGAATGAAATATAAATATTCAACTTGGTTAACTAATTTCGAAGAGATGACTTGGGCCAATTATATTGCAATTTGGGTTGGGTCGTTACAATGACCCATTAAAAGTTCGCCATCTTTTGAAGTTTATTGTCCTAATTGTACATCAACGTCTTTTTGAAAAATAATTTTGAAAAAAAGGAAAAATATCTCACTTTCAATACGCAAAAAATCATTCATAAATAAATATAAAAATATCACACAGTGCCCGATGTTAATCTTATTGTTTCGATGATGAAACACATAATCAATGATCAAAAGCTTGGACAAGTACCAAGGCTTAAAGGTTCAAGAGTTTGACGAATTTCAATTTGGTTTGGAGTTCGAAAGATAGATCAGCATATCGATAGGCTACAGATCATAGCAGAAGCAAAGGAAATCAACATTCGGCACATCGATCGGTAATTGAACAAGGTGTTTACAGGATTTCGACCGTGCATTTAGCAACAGAAGGATCGATCAGATTTAGACAATGATTTGGTGATTTCTTCTCAAGAACTTCAACATAAGCTTCAGAAAATCCATCAATAATCCGATTGAAGGCAATTAAATGACCAACAAAGTCTATGGCAACTGAATGAAATGTGCAAATAAAATGTGATCATTGGCCAAACTCGAGTAAAGTCAAATCTCAATCTTTCCATTCTTGTGGCTACGAGAATATCATCTTATCTATAAATGGAGGACTTGGGAAAGAATTTGAAAGAAAATGAAAAAGGGATGTAAAGTGAATGAGGATTGAAGCTTCGTCGTTGGAGATTGAAGATTGCATTGTGCAAGATCAAATTTTTGGGGGCTTAGGCAAAGTTAATTTGTGAGTGATTGATGGTAATGTTTGAAGCCACTTTGTGTATATATTGTGCTATTTATCATTGAGACTTAAATATTGTAAACTCTAAAGCTATTTGAAGTAGGTGTATACAGTCATTGATTGATTGAGATGGGGCAAAGGTGTTTCTAGCTTTGGTGGTGTTATTCCCAGGTATTGGAGTATGTTGCTTGTTGCCTAGTCTTGGTGGAGAGCTTGTTAAGAACTTGTTTTGTTTGTTACTTTGGCCCGGTGGAAAGCATATAGAAGAACAAGTGTTGCTTGTAGGTGTACGAGTGTTTGTCATAGTGAAACTAGAAGATGTACTCATGGAAAGAACCTAGGGGTCAGATAGAAGAGAGGAGTATAAGTTAAAAACCTCTTTAAAAATCCTTGTGTGCCTTTCTATTTGATTTATCTACCTTTACACTCTTTACTTTCCTTATTTAACTCAAGTTATTATTTTATGCATTCTAAATGTTTGATCATTTATCTCACACAAAGCATTTGAAAACAACAAGTTCATTTTGGTGGTTTGTATAAGTTATTGAATTAAATTCATTCACTTGTATAATTTGATATTGCTTGCCAGCACTTGCAAAGGTTTTTGAATCAAAATTGGCCTTCAACATATTGCACATTGCATGTTTATTTAAATTCAGCACTGATTCAATTGTCTTTTATTACCGATCTATTGGTAGTCGTAGGATATGTGGTAAATTAATTTGTTTGTTTAGGTGTTGTGATCTTATTAATTAATAGTAACATAGCTTTGGTTGAACTAAGATAAGCTTCAGTTAAAAGTAAGAATGGACAAGAAGACTAAAGCTTTGGAAGGACATTCTACCACAACACCTCTTATCTTTGATGGATCAAATTATGCATATTGGAGAAGAAGGATGAGAATCTTCCTCATCTCGTGTGACTTTGATCTTTAGGAAATTATTCTTTATGGAGTAGAAATGGATCCCAAGACATTATTGGGATAAAAAAGTCCGAGAAGGATCATGCATTCAATGCCAAGGCTTTGAATTCTCTATTTTATGCTTTGAGTAAACCCAAATGTACAAGAAGTTATACAGAGGTTGTAAAAGAGAGATTAAGAATGGGAGACATCGGCTGATTTATGGGCCATGAGAAGAGGTAGATAAACTCTCATTTATTATTTTGTCACTTATTTATTACAAAATCAATAATTCTCATTGCTGTTGTTTTTAATATATATTATAGGTAGGGATTAAGACTAGGAGATACCAGCCTTGGCAAAGGAACACTGACTCCCTTTCCACACACATACCTAGCATTGTGATGTACTCCCTATTGTTGTGCTATTTTTTGTGATGTTTATCATCTGTTTTGGCTATTAGTCTTGTATTTAATTATTATTGCTCATAATTTGTACATGTTTAGTGTGACACCCCAATTTTAGTTCACCTAAGAACCGAATAAAAAATGTTACAATCAAATTGAGCCATGTATAAACTTGCTAGTCTATAAGACTTGATAATAATATAGATCGAATAACCCGCTTAGTGTCAAGAGAATGAGAGATATTGCTAAATATGTGTGAAAACACATCAAATATAAATGAAAGTATGAAAGAAAATAATTGCATTAAAGTCAAGTGTGTGTAGCCTTCATCAGTCCTCCAACCAAAGCCGGGTCTTGATCAAAAGATCTACATATATAAAAGGAAAATCATCAATAACAAGTGATACTGATCCAGAAATAATTAATAGTCAAACTTGCATAGGAGAGATGACCCTCATATTAAATGAAATCATTCATATACTTCTTAATAAAATCTTTGTTAAGGGTTCTAATTAGGAGAAGTCGGCCTCGACTCAACAGCATCCCATGCTAACTCATCTCATGCCTCAACAACTTTTAAAACTAACCCTTGTGTGGGAAAATCAATTTCTTTTCCTTTTTCCTTTAGCCCTCTACTTCCTCTATATCACTCCCGGCCTTGAGCACATAGGTTGAGTACTCTTAGGCATGAGCCTTTAGTACCCTTTGAAACCACAAGTCTTTAAATGCTCTACATTATAGTATCTGTAATCCTCCACACTTTTTTGGGTTTGAGGAACTCAAAGGTTGGAGTTGTTAGGATCCCTCGGCAATGGAATAACCTGCTCACCAATCCAAAGCCCGCTTTGACTGGCATGTGCACCCACTCATGGTACATGCGAGCCGCTTTCCTTTGTCTCACATCTCAATGGAAAACATCGATAAAATTATATATAGGCATAAGAAGGGATTTATATAATAAACCCAAAGGCAACTTGAGGTGGATCTTGTTTTTGAAATTAGATTTGAGGGATCTCATCCTCAAGGGTTATTAATCGCAGAAGTAAAATACGTCTAAATGACCCTTGCTAAGTGGGGTCCCATAAAACAACCACTTAACACGTCATGTGATCTAGAAATCAGGTCAACAATAAACTATAGTGATGAAAACTAAGAAGAGTCCTAATGGACCTGTGGTCCATGCTCCAAGTGCATCGACACTTCTACAATGAGCTCAGATTCCAAAACCTACATTGAAATCCACTGCTACGTAAAATACTAACATCTCTATATGAAGCATGCTCATGGTACGTGCTCCCTTCGTCAAGACATCCTAATAAAGAAGACAATGCTAAATAAACCTACAACTAAACATATAGCATGCAAATCAATATATAATAAAGAAAATAACTAATAAACAAATACTAAATGCTAATCAAATAAATAAAAACACTTATGAATAAAGAGATAAATAATAAATACATGAAAATAATAATACTCTAAGTATAAAGTAATAATAAAATTATGCTATAGAAATACATAGCTAAACACGAATAGTACGTATTAGTAAACATATAAATAAATACATAGTAATTCGATAAACAAACAAACAAACAAACAATTTGTTAATATTAATTAATCACGAATAATAATATATTATAGTTATCCAATACAAAATACATTATTAAGTACAAATAAATAATAACATACATGCAACAAACAAATAGATAAATAAATAAATAAATAAATAAAATTTAGTAAACATGAATAAGATTAATATTAAAAATAAATATATCAATAATAATAAAAATAAAAAATAATTACATAAGCAATTATAAAATATTACAAACATATAAATAAAAAGAAATAAAAAATATATATATATATATATATATATATATATATATATATATATATATATATATATAGACACACACACATATATAAACACTCATAACATCAAAAAATGATAAATAATATGAATATGCTTCTAAAACAAGCTGAAAATGAGTTGAACCAGGTTAACTCGCTGAACCAAAATGGGTCAATCGAGTCAACTCAGTGTGGGTCAAATAAATTGGTGGGCTGGGTTGGCTGGGCTAGTCTTGACTGTTGGGTGTGGACACGAACATGGGCAAGCAGGCAGATGCGAATGCGGGTGGCTTGTCTGACTGGGTGAGCGGTGCCTGTTGCTGGAAAACTACGAAAGCGGCATGGTGGAGGAGGCAGCTAATCGCAATCGAAAGAGGGTGTTAAGGTGGAGGTGCTGCCAGTGACAAATGACAAGATCCAGCTGGCTACTGGACGGAAATGGCCAAAGAGGGGGCAGAATTGCCACCAAGTTCGGCGATTGTGGCCACAGCAATGGTCTTGGGTAGTTTTAAAATGAAGATCTTGACAAATGTAAGCTGTCTAGGTTGTTGGATCAGCTAGAGGTGGCTCTCTGGAGCCTGAAATGGCTCAAATGGTGATGACAACGGTGGAATATTGAAGGTAAAAATGTCATCGCCAACAGCTACTTTGGCGGCGCAAGTGGTGGTGAGGCATATGGATTCATAGCCGGCCGTGAGGTAGTCATGGTAGTGCCTTTTCAGTGGCTGGGGGAGGGCCGAAGGCTCGCCCGCGATGAACGGAAGTGGCGGCAGCGCTAGGCGTGGAAATCATCTAAAATCGTGGAAAATCTCTAAAAAATGATTGGGTGAAGCTAGCTAGGGCTAATATGGATAGGTCTGATCTTGCCATGTGGCATGATCTGAACATTTGATAACTCATGGCCTAGCTGGACCCACCTATGGGTATATACAATATATATATATATATATATACAGAAAGCTTAGATTGGCAGAAATCGAGGCAAAAGGCTAATTAGGCCTTGAAACCCTGAACTCAATTGGGTGAAAATTTGCTACTCAATCAAGATGCCCTGCAAGGGCAATACGATAATCTAAAATCCCTAAGATGCATGTAATGAGATACCTTAAAAATTCCAAATGGATACTAAACGCTGCAACGGACTAGATCTGGGCCTAAAACCCTAGCTAACCCATAAAAAAATTATACTTTGTGTATACATTGATAAATAGTTTTCTGCTGTAGTATAAATAAAGCTATCATCTACATGTTAGGCATACTCAGCCTCCATAACATGTTGATACAGCCATATGGCTCCATACTGATGGTCTAAAAATAGGTCTGGCTCGATCTCACTCAAACCGCCTTGAGATTGGCCCAAACCGGGCAAAACTACAAATAGGTAAAACCCTAACTCAAAGCTAGAGTTTTATATTTAGCTTGCCCTAAGATCTATTTATAAGTTATATTAGGTGTGATTAGTAAGTGGGTGCAGTAGTTTATGACTTATCTATGATGTGAAAACTCCTTATTAGTTGCTATATTATATATCATTGTACGGGTAGGTTTTTTATTGCATTTATAAAGGAGATTCAGTATATTTTGTTCCATAATTATATGGAATTTTACTATTATTTAATTATTTTGGTGTGATTCCTAAATATGTCATTCACTTAGCATCTTGCTAAGGTTGTGCATTTCATTCATGTGTTGCTTGTAGATTAGTGGTATTCTCCATCTTGAGATGCCAAGAGGGTTTAGATCTATTTTGCTTACGTTCAAGTCAACTTACTTAATCAAATTAAAAATTAGATTGATCCTTCATAATAGTTATAATTCGGTTTGAGACTGAACTTGATTGGGATATTATATAGTACGTTGGAGGTCATCACTTACCAAACAAAAAGCCATCTTAGTTCGGTTACCCATATTTACGGTGCAACACCCTAATTTGTATTGAAGAATGGAACAAATTTTGATGTTATAATTCAGAACATTATTTGTTGGACTATCAGTGTGAAAACTTTATAGAAATGGATCTCAAACCTCAAGGAGGCTTTAAATGATAATCTTACATGGTTTTCATATAATTCATGCATATTATACTTCCTTATGCAAGCACTTACACTTAAAGCTCCTAATAAGAGCACTCCAAGTTATGGGAGAGGCAACACCTCCAGGCAACTAAGAAGGTGAATTTATGGATGTAATGATCACTCTAAGCTACAAGAAGCCAACACCCCCAATGCAACTAAGAGGTTGAGCTTTTCATAATGCAGATGCATGAACAGGGTCTTATGATAGTTTCAATCTTTCAGTTAGGTAAATTATTCCTAGATGATGTTGATCTTGTGGTAAAGTAAGCATTGGGTCGTAGTTACCTATTCCACATATGCCGTAGATGTAATTAAATATTTGGAGGCATCATTGCATGCCAGGGCATCATACCCTAACACTCAATCTTCAAATGGATCCTTCAAGCAATATGAACTATAAGCATGTCTAGTCTTGTATGACACACAAAGATGGCTACATCCAAATATGTTTTGCGTACCTTAATTGTTCCTCGTCATGTTTTAAGACTTTGAAGCTTATACACCCTACAAATGATCATTAGAATGCCCTCCACATCTCCATATACCATTGACACAACACTCAGGAAGCTTAAAATAGTGATAGTGCACAATTTGAGGAAAGACGTTGCATTCACAGTACCCCACATCCATTGTACTACTCTAGGGTGTAAACGAGTACCAGTGAAATCCATACACTACTTGAAAAACCTGTGACTCGAGTCAATGTTTTACGTTAGCGAACCAGTCAGTTCAACTTTCAGTTTGAGCCTAGTAAGTTTCACGAACTGCGTGTTAAGCTGAGGCCAGTTGTGAGTTATGAGCGATGAAGGCCAAGTGTACTTGAGTATATGATGATACCATTGGAAAGATGGTGAGGAATGAGTTATCAGAGTATATTAAAGTATGCAGTATATTTTTTTATGTATTTGGTCATTGAATTATTTTTAGGCCGAATAACGCATTAAGATATGTTATAGGGCAGTTTGGATGGGTTATTAGTTATAGAACATGTCATTGTCGTCTCATGATGTCTAATATATTTTATGGGATTTCCCCCTATTTTTTGGATATTTTTTAGGATTTCTTATGAGTTATTATTGTTTTTGACTCGAGTCAGAGTAGAGTCAAGTTTTATTTACAATATTGCCATAGAACCATTTCTTTCCCCCTTGACGTTTTCTTCCCCAAACCCTCCACGCCGCCCCCTGCGCTTGCTATTGATGCCACCCCGCCACCGATCAACATCGCAGAGCCCCATTGTACTGTCGTTGTGCCGCCATGAGCGACCCTTGCCACCGCCCAGCCTCCATGAAGCAAGGGAGCCACCCTCCCGCTGCCAATCCCACCACTGGCAACTGTCACAGCCGCTGCCTCGAAGTCACCAACCCTCCCACGACTTTCCCCGACTAGAGCAAAGTCCAGTGCCGCCCATCCTGGCTGGAGTCCTTCACCCCACCTCCAATTGCCTTGTTTTTGCCCTTTTCCAGCGAGCCACTGCCTCCACCGACTGCGTTTGCATCATAGACACATTGGGTTCACTGAGTCGGTGCCAACGGTACCCCATACCACCCCCATTCCATCGATAGCCACCACAGGCAACAATTGTTGGAAAACTTCCAAAAATTGGATTCGTTGGAATTTACTGGATCTTCTGTCGAACTCACCCAGTCAAACACAATCAAACTTTGGACACCACTGAGAGCAGAATTCAAGCTCTGACACGCGTGACAAAACCCTAGCCATCACCGATTGTTGACGACAGGAGGTATAATTACCTCCAATTTAATTATTTAAAATTGATAATTATTAGTACAACATGTTAGGATCAATTTTTTGACATGATGAATGCCTAATTGTGAATCAAGTGATGATTTTATTGATATTGATCTAATTAGGTAAACTAAATCTGAGCATGCTAAGCGATTGCAACGTAACTGAGAAAAATATAATAAAAACTATATGAATAGGATGAGATAGGGATATTTTTATTGTGATGAGGATTGTTGATTATTTGATGGATGATGATTCTATTGCGAGCATGGTGTTCATGATGAGTTTGATGCATCATTCAGTTAGTGGGAGTTAGCTTCTAGATTTGATATGTAGGTACAGAGTAAGAGCATTCTCTGTAGGCGTGCAACCACGATTGGAGCTTCTACCAGGTTCGTTTAGGACTCGATCCCAATTTATTGTCATATTCTATCGTGATTTGTTTTAATAGGAAAGTGGACATGTCGAGTGTTGTATTTATCATATCTCACTCCACACGGGCCATTTAGCCTATTATATTTTCAGATTAATAACCCTTAAGAATGAGATCCCTCGAGTTTGTTTCCGAAACTCAGATCTAGCTCACGATGCCTTCGAGCCTATTATATTGAAATCCCTACCCAGGCCTATGTATATAGTTTTTCGTGTTTTCAATGAGATGTGAGACAATGGATATTGATGGTCATGTCTTGAGATAGGGCTTGTGTTTGTCAAAACAGGCTCTGGAATTGGTGAGTGTTCGTTTCATGCCAGAGGGATCCCGATTACTCCACCTTTGAGCTACTGAAACCCAGAGAAGTGTGGAGGTTTACAGGTACTACTATGCAGTGCATGTCTAGACTTGTGGTTTAAAAGGATACTAAAGGCGTATGCCTGAGAGTGCTCGACCTCTATTCTCAGGGCCAAGAGTAATACGAAGGATGTAGAGGGTTGAGAGGAAAGAGATTGATTTTTCCATGCAACTGGATAGTTTAATGTGGCCAAGAAAAGAGAATGTGATGGAAAGGGGATGTTGTCATAGTGGTCGACAGCTCCCATTATTGCCCTTATGACAGTTCTTGAGGAAGAATAATGAAATTTTTATTCAATAGAAGGGTTAGTTCTCCTATGTCAGTTCATTATTAGTTATTTCTACACTGGTAATACTTGTTACTATTGTCTTTTATTTATATAAGTAGGTGAGAACTACGAGGAATGAGAGCTGTCGAGACTACGGAGGAGCAGCATTGAAATTGCACACACATGTACTTGCCGACTGTAATTGGTGATGTACTGAACTATGTGGATAATGAATTTAAATGATATTCTGTAAAATGCTAAATTTTTTTCTATGTGAATGCAAATGGAATGTGGAAAATGAACAGGGTGACCTACGGAGCGAAGATAGCTAGAATATGAAAACATGCTGTGTTTGGAATGTGTTTTCAATTTTTATTGTTATACGTATATACTGCTTATCATTGACAGGGTGGCCTATATTGCACTTTTAGGATAGACTCTATCATTTTCATTTTCAAAATAGATATTTCTTTTGAACTTTTGGTTTGTTTGGCTTGCTTGTATACTTGTTTGTACATCATGGCATGCATGTAGGATAATGTTGGAACCCAAACATCCCATCCATGCTTTGCATACTGCATCACCATCTTGAGACGCTGAGGGTAAATCCAGTAGATTAGTGAACGATTTGGTCACCAGTAATATTTTGGGTTGGTTCACGAGTGAACTGCAACTCGGTGTTGCATTGTTCACTCTCATATTTGTGAAAACCGTAAAACTCGTATTCTTGTAAAGTAAGCTTTGGAAGGGGTTTACATCATAGGCTTTCCGCATCTTCTACATCAAAAAATCATCAAGGGATCTTATTCTTTTAGTTTTATCAAATTATGGGAAAAACTTAGCTAAATAGCCTGACATTGAAGGGATTTGGTAAAATACCGTCGACACCATCATATTTTTAAAAATTGGTAAAAACATCACTCGTAGAGCAAAGTAGAGATGAAGGAAAAGAGTCTTATGAACCTGAATGAGTCAAAGAGATGAAGGAAAACTCAACAACCTCACTTCGCGTATCCTAGCAAAGAGATGAAACCATAACAAGTTTAGATCATATTGGCATGCAAAACGGGGCAACACCTCCATGCATGTATGACACGAAAAACTTACTTATCTCAATATTCTCGCTTAGAAAAGTTTAAGACCTTATTAAAAACCTTAATTAGGGTTTGATATTGTAGTACACTTAGTGAAAAGTTTCATACTGAAAGTTTCGTTGAACGGACTTAAAAGGAAGATTCTTCGGATGAGACAAATGTTGTCCAAACTGGTTGCAATTTGGATAGTGGGCCTTGACACTCTAAGGGTTTGCTATGAAAATTATCAAGTATTGGCTCGTGGGCCACCATGGCAAACAATGCCCACTAAGGTCGAGTTAAGGTGCTGGGAACAATGTTCTTGGGCCACAAACCAATTTCCTTTGTCTTTTCCAATTTTTAGAGAATGAAAATGGGCCTATGAAGTTAGCCAACAACATGGTCTTTAGCCCAATCAGAGATCAGATCTGAATCCCATGTAATTGGGTTTGAGTGGGCTCAGAAAGTGTAGGCATTAGCCAAGGGATTTCTAGAGCTGGACCTAAGTGGTTGGGAAATTCCTACCAAATTATGTATCAAACCAAAAGCCATGAAATTTTTTAGAGATTCTATTAGGACACAATATAAGGTCGAGGTGGATTTCATAAAATTTTACCACAAAGGCTAGGCTTAACGATTGCAATCGGAGCTCGGGAATTAGGGTTACACCATTCATTCCTATGCACTCCTAAACTCCAAACTAGAAACCCCAAAATGAATTTTATTTAAGCTCAAACTTTACATTTTGATATTATACAACTTGTAAGGTCTCATTCAAGTTTTACAGATTTTATAAAATTCTTCTAGGGGCTTAACGAGGAGAATAGACACAGAACATTACCAAACATACCAAAAGCACAACATACACTTACAACAGTTAGGATTATTTTTCCAGGCCTTTATTGAGGTCATTTTAACATTATATTTTAGTGATAAATATCCAACACCTAACACAACAATTATGTAAAAGATGGCATGCAAAGGTTACCAACACAGGATTAGGGAAAATAGTGGTAGGTTGCTAAAAGAAGTTTAGCTGTCACCTTTCTCCTATTTTGGCTCCAACACATGCTGATACAAGCCAAAAAAATATAAACATGCCTCATCAACATTGTTTGTCTACCCCTTTTAAACATTAAAGAAGTGATATCATGCAAAAATACAACATAGAACAAGAGTTATAACAGATTTACCAAGACTACGTAGACAAGAAACCATATCAAGCTAAAAAATTCATAACTATTGAAAGAAACATGTAAAAATTATGAAACTAAAACCTAAATGCTCCTACCAAACAAAAAGAGATGATAAAAATATTAAAAAAAAAACTCAGTATAAAACCAAGCAACAAGAAGCACAAACCCGGTCACAACACATAGGCGGGCAAAGACTTACCTTGACAACATCAAGGGGAGGTGTCTTGTGGCATTCCACTGCAAGACCAATGACCCTAGGCCCCTAGAAAGCATGGAGAGGCTTAGAAGGGTAAGAAGAAGCCAAAGAAAGAAGGAGAGGAGGCTGGGAGCAAAGGAGGTTTTGATGAAGCAAGTGAAAGGGGGAAAATAAAAGGAGCATGGGGATTTAATAGAAAAAGGAAAAACTGCCATTGCAAGGGCACCAACTTCAGAACTATTGGACCACAAAAGCATGGTTGGATGATGTCACAGGAAAGGCACGATAGAAAGAGGGCATGGGCTGGGTGCAAGGGCGTTGCCCCATTGCTTTTGAGTCTACCTGAAATCCTAACTCCCAAAAGCTACTGGTGCAAGGGCGCCAGTAGGGCACCGTTGTGCTAGAAGCTAGGTGTGCGCACTTAGGGTTTGCACCTTGTATACTTATATAGTAGTCTTTGGCAAAGGCTTATATCATAGGCTTTCTAGATCTTCCACTTTAAAAAATCATCATGGGATCTTATTTTTATAGTTTTATAAAACTGTGTAAAAAACTTAGTTAAATGGCCCGACATCAGACGGATTTGATAAATTATCGCGACACTGTCTTACTTTTAAAACTCAGTAAAAGCCTCATTAATAGAGCAAATTAGAGATAAAGGAAAAGAGTCGAATGAGTCGAGTTCCTTGTCCTAACTAGAGAAACTTACTTTGCATATCATAGCAAAGAGATAAAATTCGTATCAAGTTTAGTTCACATTGGCATGTAAAACGATGCAACACCTCCACACATACACGACTCCAAAAACTTAGTTAGCTCAATTTTCTTTCTTAGAGAAGTTTTAAACCTTATTAAGAAGCATAAATTAGGGTTAATTGAGTATACATAGTAAAAAGTCTCATACTTAAAGTTTCATTGAACAGACTTAACAAGATGATTCTTCAAATGAGACTAACGTTGTCCAAACAAGTTGTAATTTGGACAGTGGGCACTGACACTCTAAGTGTTTGCTATGAAAATTACCAAGTGTTGGCTCATGGGCAAACATGGTAAACAAAGCCCTCTAAGGTCAAGCTAGGGTGCTAGGAACAATGTTTGTGAGCCACAAACCAATTTTCCTATGTCTTTTTCATTAACTTGGAGAATGCAAATGGGCCTAGGTACAAGGCTAAGGTTAACCAGCAGCATGGTCTTTAGCCTAGTAAGAGATCATTACCAAAGCCTATGTAATTGTGTTTGAGTGGGCTCGGGAAGTGTAAACATTGGCTAAGGGATTTCTAGAGCTGGACCTAAGTGGTTTGGGAAATTCCTTCTGAATTAAGTATCAAACCAATGGCCATGAAATTTTTTAGAGTTTTTATTGGGACGCAACCTAAGTTCGTGATGTATTTCACGAAATTTCACCACACACGCTACGCTTAATGAATTTTGCAATCGGAGCTAGGGAATTAGGGTTTGACCATCCATTCCTATGCACTCAAAAACTCTAAACTAGGTAGCCCCATACATGAATTTTATATAAGATCAAATTTTTCATGTTGATATTATACAACTTGCGAGTCTTGATACAATTTTTATAGATTTTAAAAAATTCTTTTAGGGGCTCAACTAAGAGAATAGATACAGAACATAGCCAAGAATACCAAAAACACACCATACATGTAACATGGTTAGGGTTTTTTTTCAAGCCTTTACTGAGGTTATTTTGACTTCATATTTAGTGATAAATATCCAATACCTAACACAACAATTATGTAAAAGATGGCATGCAAAGATTACCTACACAAGGGGTCACTCTAGGGAAAATGGTGGATACATTCCTGAAAGCAGTTTAACTGCCACCTTTCTCCTATCTTGGCTCCAACGCATGCTGTTACAAGCTGAAAAAATAGGAACATGCTTCATCAACATTGTTTACTACCGTTTTAAACATTATGGAAGTGATATCATGCAAAGGACAACATAGAACAAGAGTTATACCGGATCTACCAATACTGTGTTGACAGACAACCATAGATAGGTAACCATAGACAAACAACCATGTCAAACTCAAAAATTCATAACTATTTAAGGAATATGTCAAAATTATGAAACTATCACCTAAATGATCTTACCAAACACAAAGAGATGCAAAAATATCAAAAAAATAAAAACTCAATACATAACCAAGCAACAGCAAACAAAAACATAGGTACAACACACAGGCAGGGAGAGACTTACCCTAACACATCAAGGGGAGGTCTATTGTGGTATCCCACCCCATGACCAATGATCCTTGCCCTTTAGGAAGCTTGAAGAGGCTTAGGAGGGTAAGGAGAAGCCAATGAAAGAAGGAGAGGAGGATGGGAGGCAAGGAAGGTGGATGAAGCAAGTGAAGGGGGCAATTTATAGAAAAAGGAAAAACTGTCATTGTAAGGGCACGGACTTCAAAATTATCGAACCACAAAAGCATGGTTTGATGATGTCACAGGAAAGGCGTGGTAGAAAGAGGGCATGGGCTAGGTGCAAGGGCGTTGCCTCATTGCCAGTTGAGTCAGCCTGAAATCCTAATTCCCAAAAGCTACTAGTGCAAAGGTGCCAGCATGGTACCATTACACTGGATGTTAGGTGCACACACTTAGGGTTTGCACCCAAGGCGGTAGGGGATGATCTCGGGAACCATGCCATAAGTACCTCAGGGACTAGGATTGACCAAAAAGGGGTCCAAACACACAAAAAATCTAGACTCATAAGAAACATGGTCCTAGACCTAAGTAGAGTCGAATCAAATAAAAAAAAAGAGCCGAGACGACATAGATTCTAGCCAAAAATTAGTCAATGATGGCCGAAAATTAGTCATAACAGAGTGGTTTTTTACTATTTTTGCACTACCTAATGATTTTTGAAACACAAGCCTTGTGCTTTACGTTAGGATTATTGTTGGCTCTATCCAAGTTGGACGCGGTTAGTTCAATTCGATTGATTTGGTGCTAAGAAGATCCTTGTTTGTTGTTGTGGGATTCGACATTGGGCATGTCCACTGTTGAGTTTTCTAGTCGGCCTCAATTGGCAAGGTAGTAGCTTGCATTACTTAGTTGTGTGGTGTCATGTTCGTACATATTTTGTGTGAGTTTTGCCTTTGGTGTTGTGCCAACCTAGAGTTGTAGTTGTTTAGGCATGACATTTTGGTGTACCTTGATAGCCCCAGAAGCTACCATGAGCCTCCCTTGCCTTTGTCCCCTTTCTCCCCTCGCATGTTCTCTTTTCACGTCCAGTTCTGGCCTCGGCACAGCAGCACTATGTGTGTGTGTGAGGCACGCATGTGCGGATAGTGTTGTGGCACTCACTTGCGATGCTGTTGTCACAAGCAGTATGCCCAATACCATTTCCCTTCTTGCTTTTTCCTCATTTCCTCCACCCTCCTCCCCCTTGGCCACCACTGTCACCTCCTCTCTGTCTTCCTATCCTTCTCCCAACCCTCTCCCCTCCTTTCTAACCTCCCTGGCCTCATCCTCCTCCTCCCCTCTTCCTCCTTCCTATGTTCTCTCTTTCCCCGGCCTAGTACACTCTCCTCCCTAACTTTTCTTTTTATTTTGGGCATGCTCATGATGTATTTCTATGTAGATCTCTCTGTATAGGCATGCATAATTGTTTATCATTGTATTTATATATAGATCTTGGTGTGATCTTGTTTGAATTGTGTTAAATTTTTTACTTTAATATAAAAGTTATGATTTTTGGTTGTTTATCACAATAAAATGCTTGTTTGGTGTAAAGTTATGATTTTTGTCAACTAATCTACTTAGTAACAGCCAAAATAAGGAAAGATTAAAACATTATAATTATAGTCATGTTTGGGTAACCTCATTTTATGTGCCAAGATGATTGATTAATTAAATAATTAAAATTAGAATATTTTAGCTCGTATTTAATTGTGAAATAATCACGACATGAAAATCTTAAGTTGATTGATAATTAATGTAATTATCTTAGTGAAATAAATAATATAATATTATTTAAATAATAATAATAATCTCTTATTAATGGGCACAAGGTTAGGTTCGACTCAATATCTTTCAAGTTCTTCAAATTTAAATTTGATACAATGAAATTATTGTCGAAGTTAAGTTTAAACAATTGACCCAAAATCTTAAGTTACCTTTCGTAATTTTATTGAGATATTATTATCGATTACTGTGTCAGGTATCTCAGACTAAACTACCCAAAATCTTCTTGACATTTCAATATTTCATGCTACTTGCAGATGAGGGTTGAATTCCAAAAAATGTTTTCATCATGCGCCGAGATCTCTATCTCGTTATGAGTAATTATTTTTATTGAATCTTATTCACTATGATGATACACTCAACAAACGTTTGATGTGATGTTGAATTTATTTTTTGCTCTCCTTTGAGTCCATGTCATTGTTGTTCTTAAGATTGTCTTCATGTCATTGCATCACATGCACAATTCACTAATTGAGTAGCAGGATTGCATTTGCTAGCAATGTGGAGTTGAATTCATTGAGGTAGGACGTGGAGCTTGCCTCATAGGTCTTTTTAGGACTCCTCTCCACTTGATATGTTGCTTGACTCAACATTATTTAGTTTTATATATAGTTGGGTGTAGTTAGAGGCGCGTTATTAGATCCCACTACCTATGCATCATCTTCGATTTCTTGGATTAACAAAACTTGAAGGTTGAAATCCCTTGATGTGGTTTTAAAAATGTGAGATCTAATTCAAAAGTCGCATTACCCTTCCTAGGCCTTATTCTTAATTGTATGATTTTTAGATTTTTTATGCACGCATGATGGATAGGAGAATGATGCCTACCGAGGGTTTTGGTCGATACCCACATGTGGTGCTTGGTTTGGCGGTTAATATTTATGATTATGAACTATAGTACCTACTAGCAATGTGTATCCACATGTGCATGATCTCCGTTGAGTATATCTGGACCATGCAATGCTGTAGTTATGATCAGTTAGACCCTATTGGTCATGGACATGTTGCCATCGACTAAATTATGGTTCATATATATGATTTAGGCCTTATTGGTTGCAGTACTAGCATGTTACCATTCAGTAGACTAGTTCATGTGTGTGTTTATTTTAGTGATAATGATTTATTGGCCATTATTTAGTACGATGATGGGTTGTTGGAGACTTTTTGTGTCATGTTGAAATTTCCTATAGATGATGAGTCATCCATTTGCGTGTTGGGAAATATTTTTTGTAGTTATTTCCTAACCGTTAATCTTTTATTAGCGACTTATATGTTCTGAATAGTGAGGTGTTGTAAGTTTGGTCGGAGGGATTCATGGATTGTGAATGAATCATGGGGATGCTAACATAACTTTCTACTGTCGTCGGTGGTTTGCTCATGTTGATGTGAGGGCAATGGGCCCCATGATGTTAATACGTGGGGCTAGTGAGCCAATATGATTAAGTGTGTATGAGTGCTTTCAGGCCTTTCTAATTGTATAGAACTGCAGAGTTCCCTTGGGTGAAAATGTATGAAAATTATTATCACTAATCTGTGTTAGAGTTATTTTACAGGTGTCATACTCTAGGGTACATAGATCTAATCATTTTGTGTGGGAATTCTCGAAGCTCCTGAGTCTTAAAACTAAAGATTAAAATAGCCTAGGTATGCTAAACCATGTTAATTATAAAAGTACACAAAACAAAGAAGAAGGATGGCTTGGGGAGCTTTGTGTTGCTTTATTTTGCAAGAGAAGGGCCCATATGAAGACTAGACAACCTTCTACCTAAGGAATACTTAATTTTTTTGTAATGTGGTGTCAACGTGTGAAATGTAATTGTGATGCATTCTGTGTGATGTAATGAAAATTTTTGAAAGCTTTGCATCCATTTTTGTTAAATATGGAATATTTACAGGTTGTGAAAATTTTCCTCCATCCTAGTTATATGGAGACTTTGCCTAGATTTTTCCTACGAATTGAAGACTCTTTTATAACTTGTATTAATTTAAGATCTCTTGTATGAGCCCAACCATAGGAGACTATGCATGCATTATTTGTTCATGTATTTTAGCTGCTCATTAAAATCCTCGGGCATTCCAGCTTTTGACACCTAGAGTACTTAGATCTTGTCCTATGCTCAGCATTTCATTTGAAATGAGTGAGAGCAGTGATCAAAGATTTAATTCTTTAATTTGGTTCGGAGTTGAACCGAATCGGGTGTCACAATTTTGGTATTAGAGCCAACTCTTCGTCAATTAAGATTGAAGTTTCACTTGTTGTCAAATTGTGTAGTCACATTCCCATGAGTTGATCCAAGTCTTATCTAGGAGGTATGTGTTTCTGTTCTCTATGCCTTGCCTACTTGTTGTTGTTTCCTTTTGCCAGGATGGTAGTCGGTTAGATTGGTAGTGTTGTGTGTTGTGATGGGATCAATATGCATTGGTAAAATCATATAGTTTGAGCATGGGCAGTCTTAAATTATAGCTTGTTGGGTTTATCTCACATTGGTCGTGGATGATGTTGGTAACTAGTACATAGGCTAATGAAAAAGCCTTATTTCCTGAGCTAACTTTTTGATTAAGAGAGCCCTGTGACACCTATTGCAAATACCTTTTGGGGGCCCAAAGGGCCTAAAACATCTTGACATGGAATATTTGGGCCGTTAGCAGATTTTGGGTGTGTGGGGATGCATCCGCCCTGCATCATGAAAGTCAAATTAGGGAAGAGACGGTTATCTCCTCAATAAAAAGAAAAAAACAAGAGAGGAAACTATCTCAACTATTGAGCGTGGGAAACAAACCAAAGTACAATCAGATTAGAAAGGTAAACAATGGTTGTGGTTTAAAGAGTACCATTGTGATTGGCTCTAATTTTACACAAAGGATTACTACATCCTTAATTCGGGGTTCAGGAAAGGGAACAAAAATTATGGTTCAGAACCAATGATTAATCCATTTTCTATTTTGGTTAGTTCTAGCTTCACACTAGGGGATCCTTTTATAGTTATAATTATAGTCGCCTTCCGGAGGCCTCGTTTTATGTTCCAAGATGATTGATTAATTAAATAGTTAAAATAATATAATTTTAACTCATATTTGGTTGTGAAATAATCACGGTGTGAAAATTTTAAGTTTATTGATAATTAATTTACTTATCTTAATTCAATAAATAATATAAGATTATTTAAATAATAATTAAAAATCTTTGATTAACGAGCATGGGGGTGGGTTTGATAAAAAATCTTTCAAGTTTTTCAGATTTAAAGCCGATATGGTGAAATTATCATCGAGGTAATTAATGCACATTTTTATATATCATTATTATATGGACTCATAGACCTATAACAATCATATTACTTGTGTTTACTTTATTATGATTAAATTCTTGTGGTCGATAGTCAAATTGAATTTGTGGTGCATTAGAACTCCCTAGTGGTGCTGCATGTGTATAGTAATCTTTCAAACTCCAGCATTGCTAGTACAAATGCCTGAAGTTTTATTCGTATGACCTGTCAGTTTAACTGATTTCTCTTTTATTACTACATTGTTTTGACTTAACATTATGAAAACATTAAAACCATGAGTTTCAGTTTCCATTTTCCTTCTCAATCATATTACCTAAAATCTATTATACTTCACATCTTTTGATAACCGTTAAATTATGATTTGATTAAACCATTTAATCATATAGAAAACAACATGTGGATCACAAAACTCCCCAACTAACAACTACACGGACCTGATCAATAGCCTCTTAAGCTCTAGAACATTTCAGCTATCTCTCCTAGTCTAAGCAATGAAACACACACTAAACATTACTACCCGACTAGCTATTTATTTATACATGCATGATATGCCATGACTATATATGATTCACCACTTAATCAACATATTAAACATCATCACAACATATATTTAATATCATATTAAGAACATATGATCTTTAAACAATCATATGCAAAACATACATGAATAATACATGCCAATTTAACATTTATTAACAAAAATCCAGACGAGTGTTGTGGAGCTGAGATCTAGGCCTGTGAATCCCGCACCATTGGGTTAATTTCCTCAAACTTAAACGAGTGTTGCGGTACCAAAATCCTAAATATTTGAGAGCTGCGACGTTGGGTTTTCTTTTTGTTTTCTTATTTTGTCAATGTCGCAACGCTCGTTAACTAATGTCACGACATGGCATATAGTTTTAGGTTTTTCTAACTTTTGTGATTTTGTTCAAGAGCCAAATTGTAACACCCCATTTCGGTTCACCCGTGAACCGACCCGGACATGTCACCGGTGACTGAACCGTTCACTAATGTACTGGTTCGGTTAAGCCGACCCGGATCTGCCCTCGGCGTCTTAAGATGGGGATGCAACCATGAGATGCATGAATGGGAACAATTGGGTTCTAACGGAGTCCTACATGTATGTAATGATATACAAGAAAAACAATACAATTCAACAAGCAAGAAATTTAAATAAAAATTCTTTAATATTTATGAAAAAACGGATAAAATCTCCCCTAAAAGTGCAATAGGGGCCAACCTGTCCACAACAAGGGTATATAAATATTTTATCAAAATACGATAAAACATAACATTCTACTATGGCATTTAGTCATTATCTCTTTCGTTTTATCTGAGCCGAGTCTGAAGTCCAAGGCTCCCTACTCATTCACAATTATCCGCAAGTCTCATAAGAAGCAATTTATTAAGACAAAAACATTCTAATTATCATTTACACAGCATTAACACACCATCATTATACATTACACGCGGCAGGTATGGGACAAGAGAGCAAACTCTCCTGTTGAATGAAAACCATATACTTCCTCAAGAACTCTCATCAGGGCACATATGGGAGTCGTCGCCCTCGGGTCGACAGCGTCCCCCTTTCTTTCTCATTCTCATACCTTAGCCATTTCTCTATCGCTTCTCGCATCAAATCTCATTCCTTTTTGCCCTCTGCACCTTTCATATTACTCCTGGCCTTGAGCACGAAGGCCGAGCACTCTCAGCCAGTCGCCTTTAGTACCCTTTGAAACCACAAGTGTAGACATGCGCTGCATTGCAATACCCGTGAACCTCCACACTTCTCCGGGTTTGAGGAACTCAAAGGTGGAGTTGTCAGGATCCCTCGGGAATGAAATAGCCCACACACCATTCCAAAGTCCACTATCGACTCACACGTGCCCGCTCGCGTAGCACGGTAGTCAAATTTCCCTCATTCAATCTCTCACTGAAAACACGAAAACTATACATATATATAGGTCTAGGTTGGGATTTATACAATAGGCCTGAAGGCATCGTCAGCTGGATCTGAAGTTCAAAAACAAACTCGAGGGATCTCATCCTCGAGGGTTATTAATCCGAAAAATCGTTGGCTAAATGGCCCGAGTTAAGTGGGATCTGATAAAACGCCACTTAACTCGTCCTGCACATGATAAATTAAATACACAATAGAGTAGTGTAAAAACAGAGAACGAGTCCTAAACGGACCTGGTAGAAGCTCCAAGCGTGTCCTCGTGCCTAGGCAGCGAGCTCCTACTCCTTACCTACACATCGAAACTAAATACTAATGCCCGCTCATGATGCAGTCATACATCCTATATCACATATACATCCATCATGCATCAATCAACACACATCAACCTATATCAATTCTAGCAAATCTACTTAGGTTAGTTTGCATTAGATCATGATCATTACCTAGTTACCCTAATTAGTTTCTTAGCCTCCATTTTTAACACCACTCAATCAAACAAATTTCACATTTTATCCTTAATCAATTCTATATTTATACATATAATCATAACACACAATTCACCAATCCTAGCATGCAATTCTAATAATCAATACTTTTAAATAATTAAGTTAAAATAAATTATACCTCGCAGGGTTCGTGGCTCGAATTCGGCACCCTATGGCGTCCGAAGTTCGATAGGGTTCAATCGGAGGGATTCGGCGGAAGATCAGGTGATTACCAACGAATTTAAGTGAATCCAATTTTCCGGCAACTTCTGGCGGTTTTTCGATGACTGTGCCGGCGGTTTTCAGCGACTGTTTCGGCAGGGCAATCGGGGTAAGGGTTAGCACCGGCTCGGCGAGCTCGTCCCAATGGTGGTGACGGCAAGGGAGGCCGTGGCGGCATCGAGTTCGGTCGGGGCGCTCAATCGCTTCGATTGTGGCGCTAGGTAAGGGGAAACGTCGGGGAGGTCAAGGTGGTGGTCGTCGGGGTCACGGCGGCGACGGTGCGGCCCGGATGGCGGTGAATCGACAAGGAGGGGTGTCGCAGCTTGTGGGGCGATTCTGGCGTCATGGCGGCAAGACGGTGGCTGGGGTAGGTCGTGGCGACACGGCGACAGCACGACGAGGCGGGGCAGCTTTGATCGGCGGCAGTGCGGCGTCGGCAGCGCCGGCGACGGCAACCACAGTGGGCGGCTAGGGTTTTTGGGAGGGGAAAGTGTCGGGGAAAGGAGAAAAACACTCCTAGTGGCAAACTCGTAAATAAGTATTGACTCGATTCCTACTCGTGTCAAAATAATAACTAGTTCGTAATAAATCCTAAAACAAATCTAAAAAAATATAGAAAAATCCCATAAAATAAAATAAACATAACAACATCGAAATGACATGCTCTATAACTAACAACCCACCCAAATATAATCCAACGCATCTTAATGCGTTATTCAGCCTAAAACTATTTCTACGATCAAACATATAAAAAGAAAAAAATACTCCATACTTTCATATATTCTGATAACTCATTTCTCACCATCTTCTCAACGTTATCATCATATATTCAGGTACACCTAACTCTCATCGCTTATAACTCACGGCTGGCCTCGACTCAGCACGCGGTTCATGAAACTGACTCAACTCGAACCAACAGTCGAACCAGCTGGTTCGGTAACGTAAAACCCTGACTCGAGTTACGGGTTTTACACAAATGAATTCTTAACTTTGTGAAATATTTATCATGACTTCTTATCATGGAATATGACATTCTTATGAAAAGATTTTAAGTTTTAAGACCCCTACAATAATTTACCATTAAAGCATGATTAAGCAATTCTTAACAATCTATGTAGGGCTTTGCAAGAAACTATTCAAACATGTTTTAAACATGATGAAACTTCATACACCTCTTATTTACATCAAAACTAAGAGTTTACAATATTTCTTGATAAATAAAACTAGGTTCTTCCATGGTTTCTTTTCAACTTATTCTTTTATGCTTCAAACAACACAAAAATCGGTATCTATATTCTTTAACCCTACCGCCTCCATCATAATCATATTCATGGTCCCCATTATGATCTACATGCATCAAATAATCATATAAACAATGAAAAACTAGGAATACACATGTTCATACATGATTCATGCAAGTACACAACATAAACATGCCAATGATGCATGAATTAACTATGTTAAAGTTGAATTGCTAACCTCTTCTTCGGTTGTTTTCGATTGGGGATGACTTAAAACTCTTCTAAAAGAAAAAAACAATGAAGGATAATGTCATAACAGGTGAAGGAGAGAAGTACTACATTCACCCTTAGAGAATAAGGATGACTCATTGGTTTTTGGCAAAATGCTAATTCCCACATCTAATACCTACAAGAGTAGGATCCTGTTTATAAGTAAGAATGAATTATAAATTTTTAACTTCAGTTAACCACTTTTGAAGAGATGACTAAGACCATTAGTTTGCACATTAGGCTAAGTTGTTATAAATGGTATCAAAGTAACCTAGTTTTGTGTTGGATAATGGGCTAGATTAGGGACGTTGGCTAAGTTATTGGTCACAGGCCAAAGAAGGGTGTAGGCTAGGGCTAGCAACAGGTTAAGTGTATGAATTTTGATGACAAAATTTCCTAAAGTGGGTAGATTGTGAGATCCTTCAACTTAATCTCACATCTAATACTACTAGGGTAAGATCCTGTTTATAAGTGAGAATAAACTATAGATCTTCAACTTCTTGGTTAACCACTTTTGACCTAGAAATTGAAAGAACTTGCTTAAGGATTAGACAAGAGCAGAGGCAAGCCATGGTTCAGAATTTTAAGCAACAAAATTTTGGAAATCAGAACATTAAAGATCAAGCTTATGCTAACCATAATCTTGGTAATCAGAACTTGAGAGAGCAAGACCCTATGGAGCAAGCTTTTGTAAAGAAAAAGAGAATATGGAGCAAGCTTATGCTAACCAAGTGACGCCAATCCACCAGAACAAGCCAGAGCATGACAACAACAATAGATCATTGATAGAACTAGCTCTGCCATAGCTAGAAGATTTCAATCTCAGTATTGCGAGACCACATCTTGCTAACAACTTTGAGCTAAAACTTGTGATGTTTCAAATGTTGCAATCACTTGGACAGTTCAATGGACTGCAAAGTGAGGATATGTGCATGCTTCTACTAAACTTTGTAGCAATTTATAGCTCATACAAGCAATAATAAGTGTCTGAAGGTGACTAAGACTTTCCATTTTCTCTAAGTGAAACAACTAGACTTTGGTTCAATTACTTGGCACCCAAATCAATCACTATTTGGGAGGAAACAATAAGAAAGTTCATGTTGAAATATTTTCCACTTTCTCGGATAGTGCAATTTAGAAATAAGATCAGTTCATTTGTCCAATTGGATAATGAATCCTTCTATGATACATGAAAGAGATTCAAAACATGTTAAGAAAATGTCTTTATCATGAGATTCAACCATGGGTTGAGATCCATACTTTTACAATGGATTGATGAGTCAAACCAAGTCAATAATTGATGGTATAGTAGGAAGATCCATCGTGACAAGGACTTATGATGAAGCTTATGAATTAATGGGCAAACTAGTTTCCAATCATCATCAGCTGATGTAAGATATGACAACAAGACAAACTGTGTTAGAAGTCATACAAATGGATATTTTTAATGCCCTCAGCACATATGGTGGCATTAAACAAGTAGAAGTAGAACCTCAAGAACAAGGCTTAGGTCCATGCTCAGGCATCAAAAACCCTATCTTGTGATTTTTGTAGAAATGATCATTCATGGGAGCAATGTCCATTGCAAACTAAGATAGCCAACTTCATTGGTAAATATAATAAGAATCAGAACAACCATTACTCCAAAACTTATAATCCACATTGAAGAAACCATCAAAATTTTAGATGGGGAGGAAACAAAATTGGTAGTCAAAAACCTCAAGCTCAAGCCCAAGCACCACCAGGATTTCAAGCTCAGGCATATAACCGGATGAAACCACTTGCTACAAACAAGATGCCAATGGAAGACATGTTTATGAAGTTTATGCAAACCCAGTAGCAGGAGATTCAAACCCAGCAAGCTCCCTTCAGAAAATAGGAAAACTAATTGGTACAATTTGCTCGTGCTTTGGACAATCGCCCACTTGGAAGGCTCCTAAGTGACACACAAGTACCAAAAATGTAAGAAGCCAAGGAACGCAATGCAACAGAATTGAGAAGTGTAAAGGAATTGCCTGAACCTTACAAAAATCAAAAGCCGAATACAACTAATAAAGAAGGAAGCCCAGGAAGGGAAGAAGAAAATGAAGATGGATGGGTGGAAATGTAGAAACCAAGTCCTCAACCTAAAGCAACAAGGTATGTTCTTAACCTTTCTTATCTTCATAGGCAACAAAGAAGCAAGATGAATCGGAAGTTCCAAGAATTTTTGAATACTTTTAGAAAGAGTTAACAATCATTATCCCATTTGCCAAGGCACTAGAGCAAATGCCTAGGTAAGAAATGTTTATGAAACAAATTTTGTCCAAAAAGAAGAGGTTGGAGGAGTTCAAAACAGTGGCACAAAATGAAGAGTGCAGTGTAATGCTGCAAATGAAGTTACCCTCAAAGTTGAAAGATCCAGGGTGGTTTATTATTTTCTACTTCACTGGATCAAATTTTTAATGCAAAGTGTGAGGTGATTTAGGCTCTAACTTTAACTGTCCATCTACAGGAAGTTGGTTAAGAGAGGTAAAACCTACCACTATGAAATTACAGTTAGCTGACTGGTTTTACACTTTCGAAGGGGAGAAATTGAAAATAATTTTGTAAAGTAGACAAGTTCATAGTCCAAGTGGACTTCGTGATATTGGACATGGAAGAAGAAAAGGATGTCCCAATCATCATGGGACAACCATTCCTTGCAACAGAAAGAAACATAACTGATTGTGTCGTAGGAGAATTGATTATGAGGGTAAATAATAAACAAGTTGTATTTAACATCGTCAGGGCCGTGGAATATTTAGAGACAACTGATGATTATTTTACAGTTAACATTATTGAACAAATAGCCATAGAAGTCCATGAAAGAAGACAATTCGTAGTCCCTCTTGAACACATAATGACTTCTAAGGAGATAGAGGAGGAAGATGAAGATCTGACTAAGTTGATGGCTTGGCTAGGTAACCAACCAAGCAGCAGTACACCATGTGAGTAGTCAGAGCCTTCGCTTATATCACAAACGGAACCGAGGATGAACATTGCATCTATTATCACTCCTAAGGAACTAGAGTGAAGACCTTTTCAAAACACCTTAAGTATGCATTTCTTTCATAACCTAATGCTTTCTTGTGATTATTTCTACACCATTTACACCTTTCAAAGAAGAGAAGTTATTGAGAGAACTAAGAGATCATTATTTGTCCATTTAATGGATAATTTCTGACATCTGAGGCATCATCCAAAATGTTTCCATGCACAAAATTCTACTTGAAGAAGGATACAAGTCAATAGAGAAGTAGAGACATCGCAACCATATAATGAAGGTGGCAATAAAGAAGGAGAGATTCAAGTGGCTAGATGCTGGAATCATCTATCTAATTGCTAATAGTTCATGGGTCAGCATTGTCTAATGTGTTCCAAAGAAAGGAGGAATAATTATTGTATCCAATTAGAACATTTACCTAATTCCTTCCAGTTTCACTGAATGAAAAGTGTGTATGGATTATAGGAATCTAAACAAGGCTACAAAAATGGATCATTTTCCTTTACTATTCATTGATCAGATGTTTGATAGGTTAACCGGACAAGAATACTATTGTTTCCTAGATGGTTACTCTAGATACAACCAAATAACAATCCATCCAGAAGATCAAGAGAAAACCATATTCACATGACCATAAGGAACATTTACCTTAAAAAAAATGGCTTTTGGACTGTGCAATGCTCCAGAATCATTTCAAGGATGCATGATATCTAATTTCTCAGACATAATGGAAGATGGGATGAAAATTTTTATGGATGATTTTTTAGTGTTTAGAAGTACTTTCGACCAATGTTTGGAGACTTCAAACAAGGTTTTGAAAAGGTATGAAAATACCAACCTAGTTTAGAATTGGGAAAAATGTTACTTCATGATAATTGAAGGAATAATGCTAGTACATAGAATCTTAAGCAAAGACTTGGAGGTGGACAGAACAAAAATAGAAGTAATTAAGAACAATAATTGGGCATTTATAGGTGATATCAGAGTCAAACTATGATTGTATTAAATGGTGGGCTGGACCAAAAAAGATGAAGTTCAAGAAAAGAATTCTATAGATAGAATTTCTTTGAGAAAGAAGGGTAAAATATTAGACACACAGAAGCCTAAGAAAGGAATTTCAAGGATAAAAATTTTAAAAGGTGTGTGAAATATAATAACCCATAAACAATAGTCTCACCTCTAACACATCTTAGGATAAGATTCAATATATAAGTGAGGATGTGCTTATATATATTTAATTTGGTTAATCACTTTTGAAGAAATGATTAGGTCCATCAGTTTGCATATTGGGCCACCACTATCCTATGCCAATGGAGTGAGAAGCTTTCTACGTCATGATAGATTTTACAAGAGGTTTATGAAATTTTTTTCCAAAATTGCAAAACCACATTTTAATTTATTAGAAAAAGATGTAGCTTTCAAATTTTTTGAAGTTTGTATTAAAGCATTTAGTAGATTGAAAGAAAAGCTCATTTTAGCACCCATCATTGCTTCACGAGACTGACCACTACCAATCACGTTAATGTGTGATGCATGTGACTATGTCATGGTGTAGTATTGGCCAGTGCATCAACAAGATTTTCCATATCATCTACTATGCAAGCAATACATTGAATAAGAATCAAGTAAATTACACTACTACATAAAAGGAATTGTTAGGTGTAGTATATGTCGTGGATAAATTAGGTCATAATTGGTTGGCACCCAAGTAATACTTCACACATACCACTCAACTTTGAAGTACCTACTACAAAAGGAGGTTAAGCCAAGGCTTATCAAATGGGTACTCCTACTGCAAGAATTTGATTTGGAAATAAAGGGCAAAAAAGTTTCTGAGAACGTAGAAGTCGACCACTTGTCTGGACTAGTAAGTCAAGAGAATGAAGCCAATACATTACCAATACAAGAGAACTTTTCAGATAAGCAACTTCTCCAGGTAAGGATATCTAACTTACCATATTTGTAAATTATGTGAATTTTCTTGTTGGTCAAGGTCTTCCCTTAAATATTTCATCACAATAGAAAAGAAAATTTTTAAATGAAGTTAAGTATTAGTTTTGGGATGAGCCCTATCTGCTAGTTTCCAAATGATTAAAAGTTGTGTCATAGAAGAAGAGATGCCATATATTCTAGATAATTGCGTTCATCTGATTATGGAGGTCATTTTATAAGTCAATGGACAGCCATAAAAGTTTTACAATCAGGCTTCTATTGGCTAACCTTTTTACGGATGCTAACTCTTTCGTAAAGCAATGTGACAAATCCCAAAGAAGTGGAAACATCTCAAGGAAGCAAGAAATGCACTAGCATGGAATCCATGAACTTGATCTTTTTGACGTATGGGGAATAGACTTCATGAGACCATTTTTGTCATCCAACAACAACGTATACATATTGCTAGCAGTTAAGTATGTTTCAAAATGGGTGGAGGCATAAGCTTTCCCAACAAATGATGCCAAGAACATGATAAGGTTCTTGAAGAAGAACATCTTTACAAGATTTAAGACCCCAAGAGTCATCATCAATGACGAAGGATTACACTTTTGTAATAAGGCCTTCGAAACTATATTAGCTAGATATGAAACACAAAGTTGTAACAACATATCATCTTCAAACAAGCAAATAAGCCAAAATCTCCCATTAAGGAATCAAAAGAATCTTGGAAACGTTTGTATTTCAATCAAGAAAGGATTGGTCACTCAAATTGGATGATGCGTGATGGGCTTACCGAACATATTTCAAGACACCAATCGCGATGTCTCCTTCAATGAAAGTATTTGGAAAAGCATGTCATTTACCTTTTGAGTTTGAAGACAAGACTTATTGACTCATTCAAAGATTGAACTTTGATTTGCAGGCAAGTGGAAAGAAAAAGGGTATTAAAGTGTAATGAACTGGAAGAATTGAGACTTAATACATATGAGAATGCGAAGTTATATAAAGAGAGAACCAAGCTAACGTATGACAAATGCGTTCTAGCCAAACACTTCGAGCTAGGATATCAGGTGTTGCTATACAACTCTAGGCTAAAGCATTTTCTAGGATAGCTTAAGTCAGGTGGTCTTGACCTTATATTGTGATGCATGAATTCCCACATGGTGCTATAGAAATCAAGAATGACAAAAATAGAAACCAATTCAAAGTTAATGTATATAGGCTCAAACACTATTATAGAAGAGAAGTGACCCAATTCACTTCATCTACCACACCAACCTTAGAATGACCAAGAGCTTAGTCTAGCAAAGGACTAAAAAGAAGCACTTACGGGGATGCAACCCAGCACGTTTAGATGTCTTTTTTGTATAAAAAACAAAAAGAAAACAAATACTTTTGGTAACCCAAGCCAAGCATGGTGACATAGCTTGATCCAAACCAACCCGAGGAATAGAAAGGGGGATAAATAACGAAAAGGTAAAGTTTTTCTAACCTAGCTCTTGTCCATGCACTTCCCCTCAATCTTGAGTAAATTAGTGTTCAAACGATAGGGTATGCTCTTTAAATCATAATCTATTCTTTCAATATCTTGTTCTCATGTTCAATCAAAGTTGTTGCATGCTTAATTTTTCTTTATGTTGATACAAATCATTGATTAAGTTACATACTTGAATGATTGTGTAGATGAGTCGACAACATGTTTAATCTGTGTATAAAGTAGAATAGATGCATGAAATGTGTTGTAGCATAACAATCTGATCAGTTTTTCCAATATTGTGTTAACTTGCCCATATCGTGTTATATGTATAATCTTTAGATCATCACAAATAAAAGCACATAAAGGTCCATTCTTTTTTGTTAATTATGGCTGAATTTTTTATTAAAGGCAAGATGGTTTGAAAGAAGCAATAGGCTTCTAAATTTGTGACTGCAAAACCAATGGAATCCCCACCAATATCTGAAGACTCAATTCTGGCAATTGAGACACATGAGCTTGAGCTTACTGCTGAAAGGGTATTCCACCGAGACAAGACACTTGGACAAAGAGGCAAGAAGAAAGTCAAGACATTAACAAAGAAGAATCTCCATTGCCACCTTTGTCCAAGGAAAGGGCAATCTTTTTTCACCAAATCACCAAGGAAACCGGCAGTAGAAACCTTTTTCACCAAATCACCTAAAGGTCATTACATTGTTGTTTTTTGTTGGATACATGTATAAGAAAAATAGAAATCGAGCAAGCCAGCTCCCGAACGAGTTTGAGCTAGTTTCAAGCTCGTCAAAATTAAATAGTTTAGGTATATTCGAGCTCGAACAACATAAAAAATATTCGAGTCGATTTTGATCATATATATTCGAAACTCGTTCTATCTCGAGTCGAGTTCGAACGAACTTTGAGCAATTCAAGTCGAGTTCAAACACAAATGAAACTCGACTTGCTCACTCATTTAACAGCCCTAGCGATACAAGTGTTTATACTTTATTCCTTTCAAATTGATGAAACTCTTCTTGCATGGCAATCATCCATGCTTCATCTTTCATAGCTTTTTGGAAGTTCTTCCGTTCATTCTGAGACAAGAAAGCAAAATATGAGTATTCATTAAGTGTCATTGATCGAGTCACAACACCTTGGGATAGACCAATAACTAAATCTTGTGGATTTTTGGAAATGTAAATTCCTTCTTAATTTCAATGCTTAAGTAGAAGGAACCTTAAATTTCGATTCATCAAAATCATCATTATACTCAACATCAATTTCTTTAGAATTATTTTCATCAAAGATAACATTTGTTATTTCTTCAACAATATTTGTAGCAATATTATAAGATCTATATGCGGAGCTGTTATGTGAAAAATCCAAAAAAAATACCTTCAATTGATTTAAAATCAAATTTAGGGAGTTGATCTTTAGTGTTTATAACAAATCACTTTGATCCAAAAATTTTAAAATGAAAAATAGAAAAGATTTTTGTAAAACCTATGACCCAAGTTAAAGTTTTATAGTAAAAACCAATCAGTTCGATCGCTATTTTCAATCGAATCAATTTCAAAACACTCGTACTAAGTCGATGCCTGTCGTGTGTTATAAATTGTGAGGGTTATGTATGCCCAAGTATACAATAATAACGTTAATAAGACAACAACAAAATAAATTATTTGAATATGAGTATGCTCGGATTTTATTTATTTATTTTAATATTAAGCTATAAAATTATTTTAAAATCAAATAACGCATTAAGATGCGTTACAAAATAATTTAAATGGGTATATTAATTATAAAGCATTTCATTGTAACATTATAGTGTATATTATATTTTTTTAAAAAAATTCATATTTTTTAAATTTTTTTAAAATTTATTATAAATTAATTATTATTTTTAACTTGAATTAGAGTAAAATCAAATTCCCATCTTAACCTTCTCCCTAACCCCGACGTCACCTCCAACCGCCAAACCCCGCCGTGCCGTCGCCGTGCCACCCCAAGCCCGCACATCAAACATGCTTAGGCCAAGCGAAAATCTAAATATCATCAATAACGGTCTATGGAGATACATGTTTCAGCTCATAGATCAACAAACTGGTCATACTATGCTCATCCAAAGCATAGTGGTCGCATACATATAACAACAAATAAGATAAAATGAAACAGAAATAAGAAAAGCAAGGCATTAAAACTCCTGCCTTGTACGTAATGTGCAATAACAAGGAATAGCACATAACATAAGATAGGAATAATTTTATACCTCGTGCACAATCATGTAAAATTGATATATTTTTTGTGAAAATCTTTTTGTAAATGGTCTTTAAAAGAGGATGAAGAAGCACCAGTTTTAAATACAAAAATAAATTTGTAGCTTTACCTGGGAAATGGTACATATAAGCTCCTTTTATAGAGCGGCAAATGATTAATGCAAGGTGTTCATCGTTGTATGAGAAATGAACATGATAATACATTTTTGTTTTGTTTACACATTACAAAGCCATCAAAATTCAATCTACATGAGCGGCGTATATTGCCAAAATCTACAGAATAGGGAAATTTCTATTCAGAAAAAATCAAGTGTCCTAAAGCGAATAAACGCACCTGAACAAACCAAAGCCTAAAACCACTGATCAGATATTCTTTTTTACTGTTGAGCTTCTAATCAGAAGTTCAAAGTAAGATTTACTTCTCGGCATCAGTAATGTGGGTCATCAACCTGATCTCTGGTCTTCTGCTAGGGAACACATCCAAAAGCCGCTGAACAATATCAGACATAGGTGGCCTGAAACTAGGATCAGTCTGCGCAATTACATGAATTAAGTTGTTAGCCAACAAAGAATGTCAAAGTTCGTGCTTAAATTGATGAGCAAAAAATGGAATACGAAAGGAATTCGAGAATTGTTCGCGCTTGAAAACCTTGGTAGGGTTAACAAGGATCCAATGTTTACCTAAATTGAAAATGAAATGCTACACAAAACTTACTATTTACCATGGCAGCAACTAATTTTGCCCTTGACTCACACCTTGCTTATTATTGCACGAGTAAGATACATGGTTAATTGAAATGCCACTAAAATCAGTAGCAAAAAAGTTCAATTTTTTCATATGTCGCAAGGTTCTCATAGATTTTGTAAAATTTTCCCACTATTGACAACTTGGGAAACAGCATTTGACACATTATTTAAAATGAACGAGTAATTTCATAGCTCCAAAACTAAAAAAATTAGCTAATACAAAGCAAAAAAGCCTTGGTATTTCTTACATCAGGAATGCAAGGACAATGCCTACTGACATACATCCCAGTAGAACAATCATTTTCTTTAAATAATAAAAATCATAGTAACTAATGTTCAGGCTACCCTAGCACATAAAAAGAAATTTAATTTTCTTTTAGAAAAAAATAACTACATAATAGTCATTTATCACAAAAAGCAGACAGCAAAGATTAAAATACCTGCACACATAATGAAATTATGTCGGCGAACTTTGACATAGACTTCAATGTAAAGGTAGTATTTATTGAAGGATCAGCCATTTTCTGCAATGATGTGAAATCGTGCAGCTGGTGTTTAGCCCACTCCACCAAAAATTGCTCACCACGAGGTTGGGAACTGTCACATGATTGATTTTTAATTATAAACAAGCAGCTGAAGTAATAGAAATTTAGTTTTGTCTTACCTGTCATAGGGTTTTCTACCAGTGAATAATTCCAACATCACCACTCCAAAGCTGTAAACATCCTGATGGGATGTATAGGTGTCTGTTTGTACAGACATTGGATCATGATAACTTAGCATTTGGAGATGATCTGAAAGCTGAAAACCGACAACAGCAATTATGCTATCCACTTTATGTTTTTACAAACATATCTACTACAGGAGATAGAACTACCTGAGCCACTACTTCAGGTGATATTAACGAACCCACTCCACAATCTGATACTCGAGCAGAATGTTTTTCATCAAGAAGAATATTGGAAGACTTAAAATTCTGATGTATAACAGGTGGTTCACAAGCTTCATGCAGATACCTGCAATAAAGTGCATGACATATTTAATAAATGATAAGACCACATATTTAACACGTGACTGATACAAAAAATATATAAAAGCTTATTTCAGCTCAAGCTTCTTGATGTGTGCCTTTCTTATGCATCAATTCATCTAATGTGCTTCGGGTCGGGTGACTATTTTGATGAAAAGAGAAAGCATAATAGTTTCCAATATGGTATTATCGTTTAAAGCCAGGGTAAATTATTGGAAGATTGTTTCAGTATTGAATAACCTTGTGGACTTACAATAAATTCAACAGCATTTTATGAACTGTTCACACATGTGCCATACATGTCCCATTTTATGTTTAGTTCAGTTCAAATTAATAGATAAACTTATACCAACTTCCAATACAGAAAATTCTTTTTGTTTTGCTACAGTAACAAACTGAACTGTATGGCATTATCAAATGCTAACAAAAGAAGTGGCAGTAATGGTAATAGTAAGAACAAAACAGCCACCACGACGGTGACAATAGTAACAATAATAACTTTGAAAATAATAGCAGCAAGAAAGGTTAAGTATGTCATGCTTACTCCAAGGCTCTAGCAACTCCAAGAGCTATACGAAGTCTAGCGTCCCAAGATAGTTTTCTGTTTAGTTCATCACTATCAGAATGAAGGGCCTCATAGAGAGTACCATTGTTACAATACTCATATACAAGCAACCGTTGTCCATGCTCCCAGCAATATCCCTCCAGGTTAACTACATTTTTATGCCGAAGCTTAGAAACACTTGACACTAGGTCAAGAAAAGCTTCATCTGACTCAATGTATGGTGAAGATACATCCAGTTTTTTCACTGCAAAGACCTGAATATAAGAAAAAGTAATTACTATAATAGCATCAACAAACAGGCAAGTAATACAATAATTTTTCAGCACATATGATAGGAAACAGCTTGGAGAAAAGACAGGATAACGAAAAGAAGGCCATAAACCACCAAGGAGTAAAGAAGGAAGATCAAGAAGAATGGAACCAGGATCACCAAGAAAAATATCTTAGATTTTAGAATATCATAGACTCAAGAGATCTATAGGCTCAAATCTATCCTACTTGTATCTATAAGCTCAAGAGACCTAAAACCATAAGAGAATACCAAAAAGTACTAGGAAACCACAATCATGTAAGCATCTATGATGTAGCAAGATATTTCACATTCCAAGATAGTTTGATCCACAATCCAAAAGCCGTGAAATAGCATGAGGGTAACACTTTAATTACCATGCCAGATAATAAAGGATATTTTATGTCACGTCAACTTGAAGTGTTTGTTATAGTATTACTAGCTTGAAATTAAACCAGTGTATTGTAAGTCTATAAGTAATGTTCAATGACTCAAAAGCCATGAAGAAGAGCATTTGGTTAAAGATAGCTAGACATAGATTAGAGATATATTTCCATAAGTTATTATCAGAAGCAAATGTATTTCTACCTAAAATAGATGGAAACCTCATTGTTCTCTGCTTGATTTGAAGAAGTCATGTTCCTTCGTGCAGTCATAGACGTTGTAAGCACCCCTTCAGCCTCCCATACTTATAAATCTAGGGGAGCACTATTCATTAACCTTAATTCTAAGCATCCTTCCTGTCGCTCATGTCATATCCAGTAATAATTCTAGGCAGTCTCTCGAATCTCAGGTAATTCTCCTCCCCCTCCACCTTTCATCCTCAATCATTAAGGCTGTTGGATCATTACAAATGTTAATCATTGCCTTTTGTTTTTGTGTGTTATGTGTTTATTATCAATATTTATAATCAAGAAATGACAATTAAAATAGCATAAATATTTTTACAAATTAAACAAATTATTTAATAATAATCATATTTATTTTTAAATTTTCAAGTTTGCTTTAAAAAATATTAGATGGCCAATAATCTCATGGAATATCATTTTTATGGATACAATTTACTGCTGCCCTATCTTCAACTGGTATTGAAAACCAAAATTAAAAAATAAAGAATACTTTGAATTAAGCAAAGAAAGATAATGCTATTAGGCATTACAACATCCTTATTGTTAAGAGAAAAATATTAAAAATGATGATTTAATTTGATTGCTGGATATTCAATCACAATTTGAAGGCTATTAAGTGTTGGAGGACAATATATAACACCAAAGAACAAGAATGACATCCAAACTTGTACTAATTATGGGGTAAAAAATTAATCAAAAACAATGGAAGAATAAAGGATATTCACGCTGGATTATTTTAGCTACCAAATGACTTTTACGTATGTATCACTACCCTGCCCATCTGATTGGTCCCAGTTTATAAAGTCCAAAGCAAAAAATTTAAAGTATAAATTTTGTATATATTTTTTAAAACAACTGATGTAACAAGTTCACCAAAAACAATGGATTAAACATGGTTTTTAATGGCCTTGAAAATAATTATACGATGGTTGTATTTGTGCAAGATCGATAACAGGGTGCGTTGGGCAACACGAAAAAAAAAACAAGTGTAACAACCCATCCTTTCACACTCAATGGAACACTATTTAACTGAAGCAACTAAAACTTAACATTAATATTCATTACTTTGAATTTAAGTTTCACCTTATTACAAAATACGTTAGATTTAATATTTCAAAATATTAAATATTAATATTAAGTTTTAGTTGTTTCGGCTAAACAACATTCTAATCAGTGCAAGAGTTTCATGAACCTGTGCTATTTAGTGACTCAAGACGTGGTTGAATCCACGAGTCTAGTGTCCTCAAGGTTAAAAGGGATTGTATTTGCTTAATTCTATTTATTATTGTATATTTATGCTAATATTTCGGTAGTTTAATTGGTTACAGATAAAAAAGGGTAGGGCTAAGATATGTTGGACTAATAGTCATCAAGCATATTTCAAACACTATTATATGAGGTAGTCACCCACTTATTGTTGGTAGTGAGATGGAAAGGATTATCTATAATGATGAATATCCTTCGCCTTGCTCTAGGGAAACAAGAGGTGTCGTTAACAGTTTGACAATCTAGTTAAAAAAGTGGGTCTAAAATTCAACCTTAGGGTCCTGTTGTGTACACCGCATATTTAGACTTGTGGTATCATGGGATAATTAAGACAACTGCCTAAGAGTACTCAGCCTTTGTGCCTTTGGCCAGGTGTTATATGAAGGTTATGTGTTTTTTTTAGAGTGGGACCAGTTATTGCCGAGAGAGGCATTTGTCGAGAGTGGCATAGCACTAGTCTAATTCGGGATGCTATCAAGTTTATAGCTAGATGGCTCCTCAATAAATGCCCTTGAGTGTTCACATTGAGAATATATATATTATTTTCTTTGTGAAAATCAAATTCCAGTTACCAATTTATACTAATTATTTTTCGGACATTTTTTTTATAATATATGTAGGTCTCATATCCCTGTATGTTGGATCGACATGGTTGAAGGAAAGATAGCTGTTACACACACTAGTGCTCAGTGCTCCGTTGTTTTCATTCGTGCTTTTGTCTATGTTTGATGTGCGTCCATGTATTTACTTGATGTGTCATGATGAGTCTTCTTTCTTGAAATGCCCAGAAGGTTGTTTCAGTCCATTTAACGTTCGAGTCTTACAGATTAATTGATTTAGATATGACTTAATTTAATAGTAACAATTCTAAAATAGTTCTTAGGTGAACCAGAATCGGAGTGTTACAATGCTGCTCTTAGTGCAATGTTAGAAGTCATGAGAAACATACCATCCATCTATGCTAGTGACCACAAGTTATTGTACATAGTGCCACTAATAAAAATGGAATAACTTAAGTGAAGAGTTTACAAAGTCAATTAAATAAACACTAAAGCAAAGTAGATCTTATACTATAAATTCAATTCCTAAATCACATGAGTCTATAACCCAATCATTGTCAACAAACTATACCTAATAATTGGGATAGAATTATATGTTAAAGTTAATCTTAATATATGCTCTCACATATTAATTTAATTGTACATAGAAGGTTATCTTATTAATAAGCCTCTTTATGTAATATGTTACAGTATTTATTCAATTGGCTAATAGAAATATCGCTTAATTAAAATATGGAGGTTATATATGTGCAAAGACTAGTATACTTATTTGTAATTTCTTATAATGGGCCAAATTAGAAACAAGTTGTACAATTACATTTATAAAATGTGTACAATCACAAGAAATCTATATAAAGGGTCATGGTCTCCAAATTTAATGTATGATATCTTTCCTAACATCACATAACCAGTATAGAATAAAGATCATGCAGAACAATTTAGAAGTTTCAGACCTATGAGATTAGAATATGGTTTTCTTCAAGATTAAGACATGTGTCCTTTACCTAAGCACGCAAACATTGACTGAAACTTATAACTATCTAAAAATGGTGTTTCACAAGCTGCCAATGCTATCTCCAAGTCCTAATCCTAACAGTTCACAGATAAGTAACAATGTAGCTGTTTTTGCATAGAGCTAGCTACTTTGCCTCTTAGTGCAACAACTTGCTCAAGTCATCTAGTTGCCATACATTATGAGGCCCCTCATTAATACTAACATAGAACCCTCATAACCCTAAATCCCCTCAACAACAGGGATTGAAGGTTGGAATTCTCTTTGAAATCTGTAAATAGGTAATTCGAACTGGTAAACTAAGTAACAACTCATTGAATATCTCTAAATGTCCAAATTTAGTTATTGAGGTGAATAATACCAGACAACAAAATGCTCATACCCTTGATGCAGGCCAAACAATCAGTAGACATTAACAGCACTGTATATACCTTTTTTTAACTAAGAAATCGAAATGTTGCAATTGACAGAAACATGTAACAATACCTCCACATCAAAATATATCCTAGAAAAAGTAGGGAACAATCTTTACTATAGTGCACCATCTTATCTCTCCAGGGTTGAACCAGTTTCATTTATTTCATTTCAGCAATATTCCCTCATTTTTTGTTTTCTGTCTGGAAAGCTTTTCTAACTTAAAAACTACTAAGAAACGAAAATGTTCATCAAACCAAACCAAACCACTCCAAACATTTTACAAGGTGATTTACAAGCAACAGAGATAGGCAAATATCAAAAGCGCTATTGGCAGAAAAACACCCATACTACTTTCTAAATCAGTAAATTTACTTACCATGCCATCAGGAAGTTCTGCTCGATAAACATTTCCCAGAATACCTCGTCCAATAAGATTTTCTTGTTTAAAACTACTTGTATATTCCTGAAGCGATGCTAAAGAGAAAACCTTCACTGTCTGTGGCAGGCTATTTGTCTTGGGAGATATTGAGGCTATAATTTGATCGTCAATAACAGTAGCTACTGGTTGAGGCGTCAATGTCACACTGACTCCTGCTACATCTACTCCAAGATTATCGTCTGCTTTCTTTGGCTCATTCATTACTGAAATTGATTGCTATTTATCAGTTGGACAAGAATAAGACAGCCTTTAGAAAGCAACACATATAAAATGGAAGTACTTGCCTTTTATGATTTGCTCACAAGACTCCCCAAGAGCTTTAGGATTAGGTGTTTCATTGGATGACAGACTAGTAGAACTACCAAAGGTCTTCTTAGGTTCATGGACCTTGAGAGAGAAAGGTTCTTGAGTCTTAGTAGCATTCTTACGTTTAGGTCTTCCGAGGTATTTCACACAGCACACAACTAATAGAATGATGATAAGACATAGCAACGCTGCAGCAGCTATGGATCCAACAATCTTTCCACTAGTCCAAAATTTTTTACTTTTAGCATTCTGTGAAGAATCTTGAACTGATGGTGCAACAGAAACTTCTGAAGGTGACATTCCAAGAACAGTACGAGGAGAGGAAGGCGATTTTGACGGGGCAATTGTAGTGTTAAATGGGTTTCCATCCTTCCTGCAAGCCACAGTCCAAATAAACAAAGACACAGTCCAATTAATACTTGCAACACCTCAATGTCATGAATCCCATGTCTAACACACTTTACACCAAAAAAGCACATTTGGATCTGCAACATGTGAACGTAAAATTTCATGCACGCCTGCAAAAAAACAACAGCAAATGTGCAAAAACACTTGGAAATATGGTCATGCTACATGAGAAATCCACTTTCATCAGCTTGAGAAGAGAAAAAACTGATTATAGGATTTCTAGAATACGAATATTCACTTTTTATATGAAAGTTCAAAAACAAGCGCCACTAGATTGACCATTGAAGAATAACTCAGTTTTGACTAGCCTGGTCTCATATAATGCAAAACATATCCCTGCTTTTTTGTAAAAAAAATGCATATCCTTTTCGAATTTAGGGGAGGCATGGATCTGCAAGCTGAAGTATAAACTTTTGTCATTTTAGACATGACACAAGATGATGCAGCAATAGTACAACACCGTGACACAAGATTTCTCATAATATATAGCACTGCAGAATCTCATAACAATTTCGACAGCAATGATATCTTGGACTTCATGTTGTGGTAGTTAAATATACAGCATAAGAAATCCACTGACATTGGTGATACTATCTTGTTAACTCATTATCTCCTTGGAGAACAATTTTCGACCAAATAAATTAATTAGAACCATTGGTTCAATTTTCTTCACCTTTAATATTAAAAGTTTAGTCATTAAAGTATTACAATGGTCATTTTAATTTTAATGAAGATGGCTTTTTGTTTGTTCTAGTGCCTAGGAACAGCTTAACCAATGAAATTTTCTTTTTGTTTTGTCTATATCATCTTCTTCTTTCACACTCCCTCAACTTCAACACCAAAAGATATAATGCTCACGAGCATCCAAAACAATAATTACACAACTTATACATAACAATTGACAAGATGCTATGAATTTTGAAATTAATTCAAGATTGTTTAATGATATCGAATGATTTTTTCTAACAGAATGCAGTCTGGACATGACACTTTTTAATTTAATCTAAACTTACAAATGCATTTGGAGAATTTTAAATGCACCTTCTCAGATACCCTGAAATTTACCTTGTTATAACCATCCTACAAATAATGGGATTTTCTCAATATGAGGCTTGATCAGCCTAAATAATTCAAGCAATGATCGATTCAACAATCTAATCAGAAACAACCACACCAATTCTTTTTTACCAAACTACAGAAAGCAAGAAGGTGATAAAGTTCTTAGGAAATAGTTGTAAGATAATACATTGATACTGCAAATTCACCATCATACATTAACAGTTACGACAATCATGTTACAAATATGCTGTTTGACAATCATACAGTTTAACTTATCATGACTCATAGTCTGCCATTATAGGAGTCTACCTTCTCCACCCTTCAAATATTTTTCAACAACTCACGCATGCGTACATATGTGCGCCTTATCTATTTTTCACAAGCCCAAAATAAAACATGTCCAATGATAGAATCAACTTAATATAAAAAAAAAACAGGCACATGATCAATACTTGAGAATTGGAATGCTGAGTATTTTCTCAGGCAGAGGTCCTGAAAACAAATTTTTCTCAATATTCCTGCCATTGAAAAGCATGACAATTGATTACATAAAATCTCAAACTATTTTCAAGATAAAAACTAACAATTGATTTTTTAAAAGAAAATTAAAAGCTTCAACATTAATTAATCATTAAAAAAAGTACTCAAGATCAATACTACAAAGTGTTTGAGGCAGTACAAATCCCGCAATGGTAAATCTTGCAATATGTCAAGTGTCCCAGAAAATGAATTGTTTTGGAGGTGTCTGCCAACAAAAATTGGTTAGTCACTTAATAAAGTGAGAAACTTTCTTAACATAGAAATATTGATGAATACTAAAAGTTAAATCAAAATACAGGGTTTGTGACGCACAAAGTAGTAAGTGATGATAAAAATCCAAAAGATGGAGGAAGCTGGCCACTTAAATTGTTGTAAGATAAGTCTCTGTGGCAAAAAGAAATTACGAAACAAAAACTTAGGAAAATTAGAAATTAAAAAAATGAAGAATAAAACATGAAATTTCTTACAGGTTAGCCAAAGACAAAAGAGTCTGAAACGAATCAGGCAGCTCCCCACTGAGAAGGTTATTGTTAAGTGAACTGAAATTAAAGAAGGCAAGAAGAAGTAAATATCAAACGGTAAATATCATGAATATTTGAAAGCTCCCCAAGTCTGCAACTATTCAACTTACAGTGCTGTCAAGAGGGTTAACTTTGACAAAGAGCTAGGTATAACTCCTACAAACTGATTGGCAGAAAGAAAACTGTCGCATTGAAACAAGCATGAAAATTGTAAAACGAGAATCAAGATTAACATAGACCTTACTCTTAGCTAAAAACCCAAAGAAAAGCTGTCAAGATTAGAAACATACATGCCCTGCAGTGTTATGGGTAAATTGGATGGAATGTTGCCTCCAATATGGTTATTGCTCAAGTCTCTACCACAAAACAGTGAGTACAACTCAACAATCTTCAGCAACTCAAATAGCTTGGAGCATTTTCACAATGCAGATTTTCTCCGCAGAAAAAGCACTGGCTTTCTACAACCCATAGCCTTGGTAATGTATTAAAAAAACTGATCTAACTCAACAAAGAAATACCACTTACATTGTTATGATGGACGAGAAGTTCTCCAGCTTGCTTCCAAGCTGTCCGCCTAAGTTGGCGCCATTAAGAACACTAGAAGACCACGTGCATTAATGTTAATGAGAAATGAAGGGCCGAAAATGAGAATAAAAACTATGTTTGGACTGGAAATCGGATACATTGATGTTATTTTCGAAAGATCACAAGAGACACCCTGCCAGCTTTCCGCGCAGGGGTCACCTGCAGATGGCACCCAGCCAGGTAGGGGAGGAGAACCCAATGCAGTATACAAATTATTTATTGCATACACTGCACAAAGAAAGGCATAACATGCATAAATAACAATTTACCAACTAAATACAAAAAAAACGAAGACTAAAAAACCCCAGCGGTTGGAGCAACAGAAAAAAATGAAACGAGGAGTATCGGAGGAATCTATCCCAGTGGTTGCATGTCTTCGTCTCAAAGAAATAAACAGTGACAGAAACATATGGGCTATACCTTTCAAATATATTAATTAACGCACAAGGAAGAAGACGAAGAAGATAAACGCATATGAACCAATTTTAGTTTCACTCATTTGTCAAATCCGAGATCTAGAGATAGTGGAGTTCAAACATAGTACCATCTTGTTCGTAAGTGTATCCATGCGAGGGGAAGCAAAATAGATTGCCAATACAACAGCCGAAACCGTGAGGATCTTCATCTTAAGCTTCATCATGCCAGCCAACCCATCAGAACTGGATCCAGACATTGTCGATGAAAAATCAGTAAACTTACCGGAAGTAGAATACATGCTTACAGTAACAGCAGTTGATAAAGCACACAGGAAACCAACTTGCCCTACCTGATTCAATTTCGCCGGATTGCCCCAACCCCAAAAAATGCTGAAGAACTGTCGCCCAGAGTGTAATTTATACCGCTCCTTCCCTTCAAAGCCACCGCTAGATCAACAACAACCACGACGATGACAAAAAATAAAACGGAGACTTACCCAGATGAACAAGAAGAGTTTGGGGAGAATGTGCCTGGGACTCGCCGCGAGCAATGCAGATGCGAAGGAAAGAAGCGAAGTTAAGGGGACTGATTTGTCGTCAGAAAGACAAAGGATGCTGCGAGGAAGAAAAGTGCGAACCAAAAGGCGTAAATTTGGTCAAAAGCACCACCCAAACTGGGAAATAGAAAATTCCAAACAGGGAAAATATCGTAAATAACTAGGGCTCAAATAATTTTGTTTAAAATAACTAAATTTTCAAAATTATGTATAAGATATAACCAAAAAAATCATTTTTATTGAAACAAATAAAATTTATAATATTTACTAACTTACATATATAAAAATAAAAAGAGTGACAAATAAATGATGAATGAACTCTAAAATTATATTATTAATGAGGTAAAAAGTCAAAAATAAAATTTTCATTTTTTTAGACCATTGAAATTCAAAAAATAAAAAGAAAATAAAATAGACAAATTTTGGGTGTTTAAAATTTGAATTTGAAATTGTCATATTTTATTATAAGTAATTTTTATTTTATCTTATGTATTCTAGATTTGAATAAAATATTTCTAATAAGTTAAATATCATTGATCTTATGGAATGGAAGAAAATATGCTTAAGAAAATTTAAAGTTAAATTAAGGCATTTATGTCAATAAAATAAAAATTATGAGGCAAATATACTTCAAATATATAAATTGGCTATGTATGAAATCAAAATTGAAGATATGGGTATATTTAATATAATTTTGAAAATTTTGTTATTTTTAAAAAATAATTTAAAATTTGGCTATTTATGATATTTTCCCAACCATTAGTTTAGCCCAAATCGAAAAACCTACCAGACCAAAATACAAAATTTGATTCAGTTTCGATAAAGTTCGAGTCAATTTTTTATTAGGCTAGTGAAGTAATTTAAGAAAGTTGGTGAATTTTAATTCGCAATCGAGCAGAAACAGAATTGATCACCTATATATATATATATATATATATATATATATATATATATATATATATATATATATATTGAAAAGATAACTAGAGCCATGAGCTCATCTTGATTTGGACCGTTCAACTATGTGCACCCCGATTTTGGTTTACCTAAAAACCGAATAAGAAATGTCGCGACTAAGCCAAGTCATGTCTAAAGTAGCTAGTCTTTAAATCTTGATCAATAATATAATTCGAAACAACTTACTTGGCATCAAGAGAATGGAAGACATTACTAATATGTATCAAAAACACATCAAATATAAATAGAAGTAAATAAAAAATAACTACACTGAGTTTAAGTGTGTGTAAAATTTATTTGTCATCTTACCAAAGCCGACGTCGGTAACGAGTGCTACTAGTGTAACACCCCAAATCCGGTTCACGCTCGTGAACCGAACCGGCATGTTACAGGCCCCGGTTAGGTCGGCTAACCCGAACCTAACTCATGTGGATCCAATCTCGGCGTCTTAAGATGAAGATACGATCCATCATGAATGAATAAATACGCAAAATCCTAACATGGTACTACATGAATGACAAGCAATTCAAAATACACACCAATACAGTTACGATCAAAATTCTGAAATAAAACAGACAGGGTCTCCCCTAAAAGTGCAATTAGGGTCCACCCTGTCAAAATAATATATACAGGTATATAAGCATATATCAACAATTTCATTACACACAATCTGATATATTATAAGCTCATTCTGGAACTTGGGTCCTAACCCATCATACTTTTGCTGCGCTACTGTGATCATTTCATTTCGTATCATTATCATGCCTCAAACATTTAATCATAGCATGTTTATTAAATAACATCATAAACAAAACATGAAACATTCAATCACCCAATATGTGTGTGCAGAAGACCTTATTGCTCCTCCGTCCCGGCCGGCACATCCATCTCGTGCTTATCACCTACATATATATAAGAAAAACGTCAGTAACAAGCGTTACTGGTCCGAAAAGAAAATAACTATAGCAAACTGGCTATGAGAGCAAACTCTCATATGAAAGAAAACATCATATACTCCACGTGAACACTCTGAAGGGCACTACTGAGGAGCCACTGGGCTGCAGACCCGGTAGCATCCCGAACTTACTGCTCTGCTGCTGGTACTGTGCTACTCTCAGCACTTCTTTTTCAGTACTTCTCATGAAACTTTATCCTAAGCCCTCTCCTTACCTCCATATTTCTCCTGGCCTTGAGCACGAAGGCCGAGTACTCTCAGGCAGTCGCCTTTAGTACCCTTTGAACCACAAGTCCGGACATGCGCTGTACTAAACAGTACCCGTAAACCTCCACGTTCTCCGGGTGTGAGGAACTCAAACGCGGAGTTGTCAGGATCCCTCGGGAATGGAACAGTCCGCTGGCACTAATCCAGAGCCCGCTTTGACTGTCACGGCATCCTCTGCATGGTACGTGCAGTCGATTTCTCCATCTCTCGTCTCACTGAAAACGCGAAAACTACATATATATAGGGCTGGGTAGGGATTCATATAATAGGCCCGAAGGCAACTTGTGGTGGATCTTGTTTTCGAAATCAACCTCGAGGGATCTCATCCTCGAGGGGTTATTAATCCGAAAAATGTTCGGTTAAATGGCCCGAGTTAAGTGGGATCCGATAAAACGCCACTTAACCCGTCCTGCAGACAATAAATCAAACATACAATAGAAAAGATCGTAAAATCAGAGCGAGTCCTAAACGGACCTGGTAGAAGCTCCAACGTGTCATCGCGCCTAGGCGGCGAGCTCCTACTTCGTACCTACACATCAAAACTAAATACTAACGCCCGCTAACTAAATGATGCATCAAACACAATGAACATCAATCACAATTCAATCATCAACATCCAGCAACAGTTAAATAATCATAAATTTAAATAATTCTAACTCATCCTAGTCATACCAATTTTATTGTGTTTTTCAAAGTTACGTCCTGATCACTTATCATGCTGAGACTCCTACCTCATTAGATCGCTGAACCTTCATTCACACTTAATCTCATTATGTAACTTATCATTTCATCCCTAATTAGTCATTAATCACATCATGTAACTTATCACTATCAATCACATCAATAAATCAACCCTAGCATGCTGTGCTAACAATCATCAGACTTTAACTTATAAATTCGGAGGTAATTATATACCTCATGTCGTCGGCAATCGGCGACGGCTAGGGTTCCGTCGCACGTCTCGAAGCTCAAATTCGGCGCTCATCGGCGTCCGAAGCTCGATCGGGCTCGACTGGGTGAGCCCCGCGGAAGATCCGGTGAATTCCAGTGAATTTCGGAAATTCCGGTTTTCCGGTGGTTTTCCGGCAGCTGCTGGCGGTTTTCCGGCGGCTTCCGGTGGTTTTCCGGCGACAATCGCCGGCGGCGTCTACTGGTCGGAAAGGGGTCGTGTTGGGTACCCTCGGAACCGGCTCGGCGAGCCCGACTCATCTACGAGGTCGACGCGGCCAACGGAGGTGGCGGCTCGCCGGAAAATGGCTAAAACAGGGCCGGCGGCGATGGGTCGCTAGATCCGGCCGGCCCGGGCGGCGATGGCCTCCGCTCCGGTCGGGGAAGGCCGCTAGGGGGTCGAAGACGTCGAGGCGACTACTCGATCGCGGCGGCGACGGTCGCCGGCGGCGGAATCGGTGACACGACCGAAATGTACCGCGGCGCTAGGCGAGGCGATTCCGGCGTCGCGGCGGCCTGGCAGCGGCCGGGGCTGGTCGGGGTGGCACGGCGACGCCGTGGCGGGGCTAGGCGGGGTCGATCGGCGACCGGGTGGCGGCGGCAACGGCGGCGGCGGCGACGCGCAGTGGCGGCGTCGCGGTAAGGGTCGGGGAAGAAGGTATGGGGGAGAAAAAGACTCGATGGCAAACTCGTAAATATTACTTGACTCGTCTCCGACTCGAGTCAAGTATAATAACTAAGTCATATTAAATCCTAAAAAAATTCATAAAAATCGGGAAAAATCCCGTAAAATCAAACAAATACCAAACATCGTAATGATATGCTCTAGAACTATCAACCCACCCAAAATGCCCGTAACGCGTCCTAACGCGATAAACGGCCTAAAACTAATTCTACGATCCATTATATATAAAAATAATAAAAAAATGACTGGCATACTCTCATATATCTGATAACTCATTCTGTTCTGCTGTGTTCATGACGTTATCATCATATACTTGGGTACGCATGACCCTCATAGCTCATACACGCGACTGGCATCGGCTCGGTACACGTGTCCTGAAACTGACTCAACTCGAAAAAAATAACGGTCGACCCGACCGGTTCTGAATATAAAACCCTAACTCGAATTGTGGGTTTTACAACTAGTCCACAAATAACTAATAGTCCAAGTGGCACAAAAGAGCGGACCCTCCTATTAAATGAAAACATTTATATCCTTCATAGATAAATGAAAACATTTATCTCTCATAAGAGCCAATTAGGAGTCGTCGCCCTCGGATTGACAACATCCCATTCTTATTCATCTCATGCCTCGTCAACTTTAAAAATAATCCATTGCGCGAGAACATCAATTTCTTTTCCTTTTCCTTCAGCCCTCTACATCCTCTATTTCACTCATGGCCCTAAGCATAGATGCTGAGTATTCTCAGGCATGCCCCTTTAGTACTCTTTGAAATCACAAGTCTAAATATGCACTGCTAATCCACTAAACTTCTTTGGGTTTGAAGAACTCAAAGGCGGAGTTGTAACACCCCGTTCCAATTCACCTATGAACCGACCCAGAAATGTCACCGGTGATCGAACCATTCGCTAAACTACTTGATTCGGTTAAGCAAACCCAGATCTCCCCTCAGTGTTCTAAAATGGTAGGGCAAGTATACAATGCGTGGATGGGATGTTTGGGTTCTAATGTGGCCCTATGTGCATGCCATGATATTCTATTGTGCACAAACAGAATAATCATGAAAACAAGTTTGAAAATAAATAATATTTTTTACAAAAAAAGCAAAATGGATTGAGTCTTTCTTAAAAGTGCAATAGGGCCAACCTTTCCATGGCAAGAATAAATATTTATATCGATATAATTCCAAAACATAACATTTTTATTTCACTTTCATTCTAGTTTCAATTCACAGGCTAAATGTTCATAACATTTCACAAAATAATCTAAAACAATCTCATCATTCACACAGCATAGAAATCATCATTTCCGTTCATTACATGAGGTAGGTACATGTGTGCAATGGCTGTTCTACTCCTTCACAATCCTAACAGCGCTCAGTCCTCGAGATTCTCACCTACATAAATAATAGAAAATTGTGAGTAACGAGTGTTACTAGTCCAGAAAATAACTAATATCAATCTGACACAAGAGAAACAACCCTCTTGTCGAATAAAAAACCTTATATACTTCTTCAAGAACTCTCACAAAGGCAGTAATGAGAGTCATCACCCTTAGGCAGCAGTGCCCTCTTTCCATAACTTTCTCTTTCCTTAACATTCTCTTTCCTTGGCTAATTAAACTATCCCTTTGTATAGTAAAATCCTTCTCTTCCATCACAGCCCTCTTCAACTTATGGCCTTGAGTACACAGGCCAAGTATTTTTAGGCATGTGCCTTCGGTACCCTTTTTTCCACAAGTCTAAACATTCGTTGCACAGCAGTACCTGTAAACCTCCACACTTCTCCGGGAACTCAAAGGTGGAGTTGTAAGAATCCCTCGGGAATGGAGTGGACACTCACTAATTCCAATGCCCACTTTGACAAGCACACGCTCTATCTCAAGACGTGGTCGACGGTTTCCTCAGTCACACATCTCACTAGAAACACGAAAACTACACACACACACATATATATATATATATATATATATATATATATATATATATATATGTATAGAGATATAGAGAGGCCTGGGTAGGGAATTATATACTATAGGCCCAAAGGCATCTTGTGGTGGATCTTGTTTTCGAAAACATACTTGAAGGATTTCATCCTCAAGGGTTATTAATTTGAAAATACGATCAGCTAAATGGCCCATATAGAGTGGGATACGATAAAACCACCTCGACATGTCCTCTTTTCTGTTCTAACAAAACACGATAGAATTAGACAATAAATATAGAACAAGTCCTAAACGGACCTAGTAGAAGCTCTAAGCGTGTCCACGCGCTTAGGGGCGAGCTCCTACTCCGTACCTACACATCAAATGTAGAAGCTAACGCCCACTAACTAAATGATGCATCAACTTAACATGAACATCACACATACAATGCAATCATTATCTAACACTCAAACAATCATCAGTGTTGAAATAAATCTAATTCATCCTATTCATACCAATTTTATTATATTTTTCTAAGTTATGTTGTAGTCAGTTAGCATGCTTAGATTTACTTTCCTTAGTTAGATCCTTAATAATCATTCACTGTCAATCAAATCGTGCAAATCATCACTTTAACTATAATCAGGCATTCATCACGACAATTAATCAATCCTAGCATGTTGTGCTAGTAAATATAAATTTAAATAATTAAATTGGATAAAATTCTATACCTAATCGTCAGTCACACAGCGATAGCAACAAGGTTGTGGCCGGCTCAAGTGAGGATTGTGGGGATGGGAGAAGGGAGAAAAAGAAGAAGGAAGTTGGGTGAAAGGATGGTGGTGGTTGAATGATGATAGTGCCAGAAGTGTGGAATATATAGATGTCAGGGGAAGAAAATGAGTGGTCAGGGAGAAAAACAGATGTTTAGTGAGAAAAATGAATGGTTGTCTCGTAATTAAAACTTGAGTCGACTTCGACTTGAGTTAAAAATAATACTAACTAGTAATAATTCTAAAAATCCAGAGAATAGAAAAAAATACCATAAAATAAAATACACATCAATGACATGCTCTATAACTAATAACCCACCCAAACTGCCTGTAACGCACCCTAATACATTATTCGGCTTAAAAATAAATCTATGATTTAATTAAAATAAATAAAGAAAAATATGGCATACTCTCATATATTGTGATAACTCATTTTGCTGTTGTCTTATTGACGTTATCATCATATACTTGGGCACACATAACTCTAATGGTTCACAACGCAAGACCGGCCTCAGCTCGGTACGTGTGTTTTGAAATTGACTTAACTGAAAATAACGGTCAAACTGACCTGTTCAAACTATAAAACCCTGACTCGAATCACGAGTTTTATAGGAGTTGCCACTATCCCTTGAGAATGGAATGGACGCTCACTAAATCAAGATCCTACGTTGACTAACACTTGCACTGCTTGCCCAGTACGGTTGTCAGTTTTCCCTTATCTCACATTTTACCGGAAAACTCGAGAAAATCATATATAGGCCTAGGAAGGGATTTATATGATAGGCTTGAGGACAACTTGCAGTGGATCTTGGTTTTGAAATCAGACTCGAGGGTTCTCATCCTCAAAGGTTATTAATCATAAAAGTAAAGTATGTCTAAATGACCCGTATTAAGTGGGGTCCAATAAAAAAGCGCTTAACACATCGTGCGAATTGGAAATCAAATCAGTAATAGACTATAGCGATATAATTGAGAAAAGTCCTAACGGACCTGTGGTTCAAGCTCCAAGCGATTCCAAATCCTACATCGACACCCACTACTAAGTAACATACTAACATCTTTATATAATGCATTTTCATGGTGTGTGCTCACATCATGAATACATCTTATTAAAGAAGAGTGATAAATAAACCTACAACTAAACATATAACGCACAAATCAAGACGTAATAAAGAAAATAACTAATAACAAATAATAAATAAGTAAATGCATACTCTCATGAATAAATAGATAAATAATTAATACATGAAAATAACAATACTCTAATCATAAAATAATAATATCATTATATTATATAAATACATGACTAAACATGAGCAAATATCATATATACTCTTATTAGTAAACATATCAACAATTAAATAAATAAATACATAATCATTCTATAAATAAAAAAAAGTTAAATTTTATTAATAATGATATCATAGCCATCCAACACAGAATACATAATAAAGTACAAATAAATAATAACATCCACGCAACGAACAAATAGATAATTAAATAAAAATTAAAAAAATAGTAAATATGAATAAGATTAATATTAATAAGTAAATATATCAATAATAATAAATTATCACCTAAGCTTAGGAAGGGATTTATATAATAGACTCGAGGCGACTTCGAGTGGATCTTGTTTTCAAAATTAGATTCAAAGGTTCTCATCCTTAAGGGTTATTAATCACGGAAGTAATATATGTTTAAATGGCCCATATTAAGTGGGGTCCGACAAAACAACCACTTAATACATCCTATGATCTAGAAATCAATTTAGCAATAGATTATAACAATAAAATTGTGAAGAGTCCTAACGGACCTGTGGTTTAAGTTTCAAGTGTGACATCTCATCTATGTCTAGTTCGGCCTCTATAACCTACATTGAAAACCACTGCTATGTAAAATACTGACATCTATATACAATGCATGCTCGTGGTGTGTGTTCACATCATCAATTCATCCTAATAAAAAAAAAGTGCTAAATAAACCTACACCTAAACATTTAGCATGCAAATCGAGACATAATATATGAAATAACTAATAACAAATAATAAATAAATAAATACAAACACTTGTAAATAAATAGATAAATAATAAATACATGAAATAATAATACTCTGATCATAAAATAAAATATCATTATATTATTGTTCGTCCAAATTTTTCACCGCACCCCTCGGCTCAATCATGATGGTTAACCCAGCCAGTCGTGGTTGAACCCGTGGTTATGCCTAATTTAATAGAAATAAGATACGTGAGATTTATTCGGAAGGAGGGAAAGGGGTGGAAGCCGGAACACCAAGCACCAAGGGGTGGAAGCCGGAACACCAAGCACCAAGGGGTGGAAGCCGGAACACCAAGCACCAAGGGGTGCATGTGTTGGCGTGCAGCACTTCAGCCGGGTGTCTATATAAGGAGATGTTATCCTTGTGTAGAGGGGGAGAAAAATAAAATCAGATCAAAAGTGATCAAGTGTGGGTGAGTGCCTCCCTGCGTGGAGATGTGAGGTAGTGTCGGGTAAGGGGGATTACCGGTGTGTGGCTGCAACCAACCTTGGTCGGGGCCAAGTGCTGGGCACACCCGGTATGCTGTCGGTGCAGCGTTGTCCACCTGTGACCGAACCATCCAGTTCTATTCCAGCAGCCTCAAGCCTGCGTGCCGAGTGCTGGGGAAGTCCTGTCAAGTATGTGTGTCGAAATGGCCATCCCACCGAGTGCATAAGAATTGTCTAAGTGTTATTGGATACTTGTGACTCTTTAGTCTCATCCCGCTGTCTCTTTGCGCGGCAAGGGCGTCTCGGTCCCACCGAACCCTTCCAACCCGACGCGGGAACACTCTAACCCGCACCAGCGGACGAACCCGCGCCCGAACAATTATATAAATACATGGCCAAACACGAGCAAATATCACATATACTCACGTTAGTAAACATATCAACAATTAAATAAATAAATACATAATCATTATATAAATAAATAATTAGTTAAATTTTATTAATCATGAATAATAATAATATCATAGTCATCCAACTCGGAATATGTAATTGAATACAAAAAATAATATCATACACACAACAAACAAATAGATAATTAAACAAACAAATAAATAAAATTTAGTAAACACAAATAAGATTAATATTAGTAAGTAAATATATCAATAATAATAATAAACTTTCACATAAGCATCCATCATATACGACAAAATTATAAATAAAAAGAAGTAAGCAATAATGAATAAATAAATAAATAAAAACACTCGTAATATCAAAATATGCTAAATAATGTGAATATGCATCTAAACTGATGTAGGGGTTTCCAAATTATCGAAAACAGTCAAAAAATGGCTTAAACTGAACTAAACCAAGTCAACCTAGGCGAGTCGTCTAAGTCAACTTAGCCGAGTCAAGAAGCGGTGTTGGGCTGGGTAGCTGGAAGCGAACAAGGACTCTAGTATGACCATGGGACTGCTGGGGAAGTAAATAGGGTTGGTCAGCAAGTGGACATGAACACAGGTTGCCAGATGCGAATGTGGGGAAAGAAGTCCAATGGGGCGGGCAGCACCTATCACCAAAAAACGACGATGGTTGTGTGACTGGGGTCGCCACCAGTTGCGATCAATGGCTCATGTGGCGAGGAACATGGTGGTGGTGGCGATCAGCAAAGTTTGGCTGCTCACTTGCCAAAAAATGGTCGAAATGGGCAGAACCAATGTTGGGTTCGGTAGCATCACCGGTGGTGATCGCAGCCAGGGTGGTAGTCATGGGTGGTCTCAAAATTAAGATCTCAGCAAGATGAAGCTATGCGGCTAGTTGGATCAGCTGGAGGTGGCTCACTGACACCAAAAAATGGCTCAAACGGTGGCGTCAGTGGCAAAAACCAACTATAAAAACATTGTCACCAGCGGCTACTATGGTGGCACTAGTGGTCATGAGACATATGGTTAGAAAGCCTATCACAAGATGGTAATGGGGGTTCTGGTTCGGTGGCCAGGGGCAAGCCTAAGTGGTGGTGGCCCTAGGGGTGGAAAACTCCAAAAATTAATGGAAATCTCTGAAAATTAACTAGTTAAAGCTAAGGCTGACGTGGATGGATCTGATCTTACCACATGGCACATTCTGAACATCCAACAACTCTTGACCTAGTGGGGCTTACATATATATATACACACACGGAAAGCTCATATTGAGACAGTATAAAGTCAAAATTGACTAAAGTCTTAAAAGTGATTTTATAGATAGGAATCAAGACAAGAAGGCTAAATAGTCTTCGAAGCCCAAAACTCAATGAGGTGAAAACTGTGATTCAAATCAAGTTGGGCCCATAGGGGCAATCCGATGATCTAAAATCCCTATGATGCGTGCAAATGAAATACCCTTAAAATCCCAAACGGATACTAAATGCTGCAACAGTTTAGATCTAGGCCTAAAACCTTGGTTTACCTATAAAAATCATCTGTATACCTCACATATACATTGATAACTCATGCTCTCACGTAGCCTAACTAAAGCTATCAACTATATATTAGGCATACTCAACCACTATAACAAGCTCATATGGCCATATGGGCCCCATACTAATGATTTGAAAACTGGTTCGGCTCGAGCTCGCTTGATTCGACTCGAGACTAGCCCCAAGCCGGCAAAACGACAAGTGGGTAAAATCCAAAATTAAGCTTACAACCTCTCCTCCTTATAAAAATTTCATCCTCAGAATTTCTCACATTAACTGCAATCGAAGGACTCAAGTGAAGATGCCATTTCGCTGGCAAATTGGTAGCTCTCCCTAAAAAGCTAGATGCACATGGCCCAAATGGACCAATATGAAGCTAGAACCATGAACACTGACAAAGCTCGCTAGCTCCTTAATAATCTGGCTGGACAAACTACACGTGATTGAATCATCTAGAGAAACATGTCATACATGATGGAATCATTTATCTAGACTAACCATACATGCTTGAATTGTCTCGTTGGACTAACCATGCATGTTCGAATCGTCTCGTTTGACTGGCCATGAATGCTCAAATCGTCTCATTGGATTGACCATCCATGCTTGAATCGTCTCAGTGGACTAGCTCTTAGGGTCACGACAAACTATGGGGAGTGAAATGCAATAACCTCGGTGGAAAAACCTAGGTTCCCCTCTAAGGGTCTACTTGGTGGCCAATCAGGTACTCTTAAGTACTACAAGGTACTAGTTTAAGCTACATCTAGGAAAACTAAGTCAGTGTGAGGTATGCAGCTTAACATTTACCCATGTCTCCCTGATCCTCATCAAGGTGATAGGTCAACTACATGTACCCTCAGGGCACTCTACTCTCGGTCCTACAACTATACTAGAGTGTCCTGCTAGCATACGGTAGGCATGGATACCAAGTAAGGGTGTATGCTTATGAGCTGTATGGCTCACTATCGCCAGTCTAGGTCAAACACTCAGGTGTCCCTATAAAGGAACTAGATCGCTTACCAGGTCCTAGCTACCTTGGTCTAGAGTCAAGTATCTCACTTTATTTCATAATGGAACAAAGACAATTGCTATGACTCTACTGTGTCTCATGACTCTCATAACTATCTATATAACTACTAATTACTGTTGAAGGGGCTCTTTGTGTTGGAATGATGGTGAGAACAACTGTACATGGATAGCGTGCCTCAAGGAATATGTAAACATACTCTGTATGGAACTATGGAGTTAGTGTTTGGTCTGTGCCATGTGCACTAGTCAATGTCTGCTCATCTCAACCATCTAGAAAACTGATGGTATGACTGATATATCTGGAAGGGTGAGTGTGAAAATGTTTGGCTCTATCTAACATCTCTCATCACATGAAAAGAGATTGGATTTCTTGTGGAAAACTAGTCATACTGCTCTAAGACCCTACTAGGTGTTTCATCCTCACATGGTTTGACATCGGGGTGTGCTGGGAGAGTACATTAAGTTGAAAAAATCCTACTAGGTATGTACACCACTCTATCTATGGTGATGTTAGGATCTTCGTCTAAGTCACAATGGAGTAATGAAAACTCTGTATATGATACTGGGTGGCTCAAAAATATAAGTAGGTCTATGGACATATTTCTAAGATCATCATGATTGAACTTCGCCACATGTGGCCTACCTATAGAATAGCCAATCAATGAGGAGTCTAAGAGACGGCTGCTAAGTGACTCTAGTTCAATCAACTAACAATAGGCATGTGTTTCTCGATACCGTACTAGTCAAACACTTCTAAATGGATGGGGTTCAAAAGACCCAATGAACCACTATCCCCCTGAGTCTATGGGGACTCAAAATGAGGTTTGGCAGGTGTCTTGTTTGCTCTTCAATGGTGTGCGACCTGCCATCCCATACGGATTTGTAGCGCTAATGTTAACTCACATGACTACTACCACTATGGTAGACTCTCAAGCAAAGCTATAAGTCAAGATGAACATGCAATGGTGTCTCTTCATCTGGACAACGTGGTCAAGTCTCATTGAAGTCCCTATATGCATCGCTCCCAAGCTGGGGTGAAGTTGTCTCCTCTGAACTAGTCTGCCATCGACTATCTACATGGTAAGCCCTAAACATGACTACGAAGGTACCTCATATAGTAGGGCAAAAGCTCAATCCTATGGCTCAAGGCAAAGACCTAATTGTGCTGGCGAAGCACAAGGAATCACTCTTTTCTGGACGGACACTCCCTCACTGAACCCACCATCTAAGCCAAAGGCTCTAATTTGAGTCTAAGTCCTCTTGCTGGCTGAGGTCAGATTACATATCTAACCATTTGCTAATCATTTAATCTATATACCCTGGCTATATCCCATATGTATGGTGTCATGATGATTGAACAATCTAACCATTGTGGCCATCGCATTTGGAGGTCATATTGCCCTGTTCTCTTACTCGGTCCCTACAAAACTATTACTAACACTATTTGATGATGCTCTCTTGCAATACACATTTGGCCTAAGAATGTCAGGGGCGATGGTATGTAAGATGGCTGGTGAAGTCAATCCTATGTCATCACTTCAAAATAATTCCAATGTTCCTAACTCTCTTATGTCCTACTGAGGCTACCGTAGTTGTACCATGTCGTCAATTTTTGACCCTATTCGGTCCCGAATGTTGTGACATGTGGTCTCTGTACAATGTTAAGAACATTCTCAAGTAGTTGCCCTCCTGTAGGGTGAGGTAATTAATTAGCCTTTGTTTTCACAATAACTCCATACTTGAATAGCAATAGTGCATTACAAACATTGGTTGTGCATCATAGACAGCTGTAGTGCGTATTCAGTCAGTGGTAGTGCATCACGGTCGATGGTTGGGCAACTTGGATGGTGGTTGTGCATCACAGACGGTGGTTGTGCAACTCGAACGAAGATTGTGCAACACGAATGGCAGTTGTGCTACTCAGATGACGGTTGTGCTACTCTGACAACAGTTGTGCTATGCAAGTGCCGAAGCCTGATCCTAATCATATTTGTCATGAACCCATTACTATATCTGGTGCTGAAGCTTGATCCTGATCATATATGTCATGAACCCATTACTATATCTGGCATGTTTATCTCCATGTGTCTATATCCCTAGAAGTAGCTGCTAACAATCCCGCTCAGGTTGTCCAACCATGCGTGTCTAATCCTATGGGATCTAGATCATAGCAACAACATGTATGATATTGAACCACTGCCGAGCCTATGCTGATCTCTTGAAATCTCAAGTGACTCCTTTGATCAATGAAGATTGGCTCTCAATAGAAATCACAGATCTAACATTGGCAGATTGAGTGAAATCTAGTCAACTATCTAAATTTGTGGTCAAAGGTAGTCTCACTCATTCTTGGTGTGTTCATGACTATATCTGTTGAAGAGTGACCAACAATACTATTGGGACAGACATACACTAGTGGAAGAGGGGGAGGTGGTGAAGTGACCATGGGATTGTAGATCCACTTCGCTACTCATCCTCATCTATAGCTATCTTTTGGAAGGGTCCATCTCAAGTTATCTACCCAAACTCTCATCTGTGCTCCAAGTGCTAAAGTGAATCTACTCGCATAGCCACATCCTCTATCCATAATGAGTTGTCTGAACATCTAAGTTCTCTAAGGTAGGAATTAGACCTGATGGATTTGTTTAACACACTCAGTGGTCACCACCCAACTCAACCTTAGCTAACTGAACATGTGGACACTCTTAAGTCATCCATATCTCTGGTGTAGTAAAAGGAAAGGCGTCTCTCTGGGCTTATCATGATATTCAAGTGAGATCCATGCTAGCATCGACTAAAGTCATGATCTCATATCCATCTCATAAATTCTCTATTACTTCAAACACTGAAACATCCACTACTTAGGTCTGACCGAACACACCATTTGAAATCTTAAAAAAAACCAAATGAAATACCTGTCAGCATGGCTAAGGACATGACCACACACTTGGCTCAAAACAAAAGTCTTCCATCTCAATCAACCAAGACATGGATCTAATACCAAAACTATGACACCTGAATTTCGGTTCACCTTAGAACCGGATCGAAAATGTAGCTATCAAGTCGATTTATGTCTAAAGCAGCTAGTCTATAAGATTTAATGAATAATATAGATCGAAATAACCTGCTTGGAGTCAAGAGAAGGGAAGAAATTGTTCACATAAAAAACACATCAAATATAAATAAAATTATAAAAGAAAATAACTATGCTAAGCTTAAGTGTGTGTAGCGTTTATTTGTCCTCCCACCAAAACCGACTTAGGATCACCAGACTTATATATATAATACGAAAAATATCAGCAACGAGTGTTACTGGTCAAGAAATAACTAATAGTCGAACAACCACTTGAGAGCTGACCCTCTAGTTAAATGAAAACATTTATATACTCCTTCACAGAATCTCTCATAAGGGTGCTAATTATGAGTCGTCGTCTTCAGATACACAACATCCCATTCTGACTCATCTCATGCTTCGTCAACTTTTAAAAAATCCCTTAAGTGGGAACATCAATTTCTTTTCTTTTCTTTTAGCCCTCTATATCCTCTGTATCACTTCTGGCCCTAAGTATATAGACTGAGTACTCTCAGGCATGAGCCTTCAGTACCCTTTGAAACCACACGTTTAGACATGTGTTGCATTGCAGTACCCGTAATCCGCCATACTTCTCTGTGTTTGAGGAACTCAAAGATGGAGTTGTTAGGATCCCTCGGGAATAGAATAGATGCTCACCAAATTGAGAGCCCGCTTTGACTAACACGCGCCCACTCGTATAGCATGGTTGTCAATTTTCCCTTATCTCACATCTCACCGAAAAACTCGTGAAAATCATATATAGGCCTAGGAAGGGATTTATATAATATATAGGACAACTTGTGATGGATCTTAGTTTCAAAATCATATTCAAGGGTTCTCATCCTCAAGGGTTATTAATCACGGAAGTAAAGTATATCTAAACGGCCTGTATTAAGTGGGGTCTGATAATACAAACACTTAACACGTCCTTCGATCTAGAAATCAAATCAGCAATAGACAATAGCGATAAAATTGAGAAGAGTCCTCATGAACCTGTGGTCCAAGGTCCAAGCGTGACATCTCATCTACAGCGAGCTCGGATTCCAATACCTATATTGAAACCCAGTGCAAAGTAAAATATTAACATCTCTATATAATGAATTTTTGTAGTGTGTGATTGCATCATCAATGCATCTTAATAAAGAAGAGTGATAAATAAACCTATAACTAAACATCTAAAATGTAAATCAAGACATAATAAACAAAATAACTAATAATAAATAATAAATAAATAAATACATATACTCACGAATAAATAGATGAATAATTAATACATGAACATAACAATACTTTAGTCATAAAATAATAATATCATTATAATATATAAATACATGGCTAAATATGAGCAAATATCATATATACTCGTCTTAATAAATATATCAACAATTAAATAAATATATACATAATCATTCTATAAATAAAGAAATAAATAAATAGACAATTAGTTAAATTTTATTAATCATGAATGATAATGATATCATAGTCATCCAACACGGAATAAGTAATTAAATACAAATAAATAATAACATGCACCCAATGAAAAAATAGATAATTAAATAAACAAATAAATAAAATTTAGTAAACACAAAAAAGATTAATATTAATATGTAAATATATCAATAATAATAATAAACTATCACATAAACATCCATCATATTTGATAAATTTATAAATAAAATGAAATAAATAATAATAAATAAATAAATAAAAACACTCATAACATCAAAATATGTTAAATAATCCAACATGTATCAAAACTAATGTAGGTGTTCTCAAATTACCGAAAATTGTCGAAAACAGCCAAAATCGGCTAAAAATGTGCTGAACAAAACCGAACTAAGTCAACACGGGCGAGTCAACTTCGTCGAGTCAAACAACAGTGTTGGGTCGGGTAACTAGACGCAGACATGGACTCGGGCATGACCATAGAACTGTTGGGCAGGTGAATAGGGTCGGGTAGGCATACGCGAACATGGGGAAATGCGCCCGATGGGGCTTGTAGCACAAGTCCCTGCAAAATGCCGATGGCGACACATTTGGGATTGCCACCGGTTAGGATCGATGGACCATGCAATGAGGAAGATGATGATGGTGACAATCAGCATAGTCCAACCGTTGGCTAGCTAGAAACGTTTGGAAAGGGCCGAATTAACATAGGGTCCGACAACGTCAATAATGGCGATCGCAACTATGGCATTGGTCATGAGTGGTCTCAAAATGAAGGTCTTGGCAAGATGAAGCTTTATGGGTGGTTGGATCTGTCGGACATGTACTCAAACGACATCGATTGTGGTGTAAATGTGCTATAAAAATGCTATAGGTGGCGATTGCA